>JAJJMA010068764.1:0-12500 GCA_023529015.1 Papaver nudicaule
TTTTCCAAATTTACCGCAAGTTAATTTTGAACTTAAGCAGTTACTCCCTCATTCTCGGAAGTTGTGTATATCTCAGTCTTGCTTGTAAACCTTGTGATGGTAAGTTGAGTCTGGTGTCGTGATTCATACTGTAACTTTTCCTAATACAGAAAATATCCAGAGAGTTGGAACCTGACAGTCGGAATAAAATCCTACTCAAGTATACTCGGCACAGTCCTGAGTTATAGTCCTACTCAAATTTCTGATGAATTAATAGTGTTGAAGAACTAGTGGCTATTGACTTAATGTGAGAGTGGAGTTATGGTGACTGACCTAAACTGGAGTACATGTTAACAATAGCATATATCCAAACCCAAAGGCACAGATAACTAGGTACACTCAGTATGATCCAAAGACATAAATTGATGATTAGCCACAGTTTCTGATTTTCTTGACATAATTTCAAGTATGTTCCCAACCTTGTAAATACATGTTAACCTTATAAACTGATCTATTATTTTCTGTTTGTTATAGGGTCTCTATGTGCGTTCAAGATTCACTATAAATCCTGATGCTGTTTATAGGATTGCAATGAGGAAGCTGAACACATCTGCAGGTATCCTTGAGGTCATGGGTGCCCCATTGTCAGGCACTGATGTGAGAGCGTATGTGATGTCATCAGGTGGTCTTAGGTTGAAGAGCTTCAAGCCTAAGCTCGGTGGCAAGAGGTGTTTCCTAATTTTCCCTATACGAGGCTCAGAAAGAAAGGGCCTCGTAAGTGTTGGAGTTAAGAAGAAAAATGGCCAGGTTTGTGCTCTTCCCCTTTTCCACATATTTACTTTTTTTCAAAGGAAATGACGAACCGATGTCTTTTTATATATACACCTCATACTAGGGGAAGAGAGTTAGGATAATCCTTTGTTCCAGTGTTATTTAGCTGAAAGGGTGTTTTCATTGTGAAATTTACTTTTTTTCAAAGGAAATGACGAACCGATGTCTTTTTATATATACACCTCATACTAGGGGAAGAGAGTTAGGATAATCCTTTGTTCCAGTGTTATTTAGCTGAAAGGGTGTTTTCATTGTGAAATGGGCAGTATGACATGAAGCTACTAGCGGTTGACGTTCCCATGAGCACAGGACCTGATCAGCGTTTTTTCCTGATTGGGGATGAAGAAGAGTATAGGATTGCGGGTGGTTTAATATCAGAACTTAGAGACCCCATAGTGAAAGCTATGGCTGCTACTAAAGAGTTCGAGGAACTTGACCAAAAGGAAGAGGAAGAGGATGAAGAGCGAGAACTCGAGGAAGCAGAAAGGAAACTGGAGGAGGCGGAAAGAAAAAACCGTGAGGAGATTGAGCAGTTGGAGAAAAGGTAGTTAGTGAGAGTTATACATATACTGTGTTTGTTGTGTCTCTTTTTTCTCCTTTTGTGTATGCTCCCCATCTTTTCCTGCCTGGGGTTTTTCTTCATATGACACTTTCAGCAAAATTCCAAAGGCTATTTCTTTTCTTTTTTTTGAAAGTGGGAGTGATGGAAGAGATACCGAACACGCATCACTTTTGCTTCTGGTTAGATATTAGACAGGTTTTGGCACCTTGTTTCCTTCCTTTTGTTTTGCCAGTTGAATAAAGCAGGCTACATATAGTACATTGTTCTTCTAAGATCTGGATACCCAAACAACTAGACTACATGTATTATGATTGTGTTTTCATTCACCATACAATGATTTTCTTATATATACTCTCCACTAGTCCACTTGTGGTGTTAAAGCACATTCTCTGGGAGTGATGGTGTGGATTGGAAAAGTTTTAAGAGAGAGTATTATCTAGACTTTGTAAGAGCAAGCACTATGGTGCCATAAGCCTTCTCTATTGAATAGAGAAAGGGGAAGGCAGAAATGTCGATAAAATAGCAACCACAGTGGTCTTAGCTATTTCGAGACGGAAATTGGATTTCCGTCCCATCCCAATTACAGGAATTGGATTTCCGCACAGAAGATATTAGAAGGATTTTTTAAAATTTTACGGGAATTGGATTTCCGCCCTGCGGGAATTGGATTTCCGCCTCGCTTCTCTATTGATATTGCCTGCTACGGATTGGTAGCAGGCAATAGAGAAGTCCATCAATTTCTCTATTCAATAGAGAAATTTTGCACCATAGTAGTTGCATTTCTCTATTCAATAGAGAATTCTCTATTAATAGAGAACCATAGTGCTTGCTCTAACACGTCCGTGTCATATCATATTTTTCACAATATTTTATTTAATTATTATTAGTTTAAAATAATCTAAAATAAAGGATAATTAGTTTTTCTTAATAGGAAAAAACCATACAATTAGTGTGAAATAGAGAGATACAGAAAATAGAGAAGAGAAAGTAGGAGAGATTCTCATTAAGGTGTGTGTAATACATTGATATTAGCCTCTATTTATATAGGGACACGAGAGCATCTTAGTAAATAAACGTTAAACCTAAGATTTACCCTAGATATTACCCGTACATAACATGTTTATAACACTCCCCCTGATGACCACTGTGTCTAAGTCATTATGAAAATACCAGGAAAACTCAAAAGAGAAAAACCTGAAAAATGCATGACTTAAATCAGTGTTGGACACGCATATGTTGCCTCGTTAAAACCTTGACAAGGAAAACCCAGTGGGACAAAACCTTGACGAAGGAAAAAGAGTACAACGCGTTAAGTCCTTTAAATGCGTCTTTGATGATGACGCTCCCCCTGATGAGTACTTCAATCAAATTTTGGCTTCCAAATCTTTCAGTTTAGACTTTCCAATTTCTTGAATTTCTTGATGAACGAATTTCTTGAATACTGAAGATTGCTTGCTTGTTGTAGAAATCTGCTAGTGGATGAAGTCTTCTTTAGCATTACTTAAGCGGTATTGTCTTCGAATAATACTCTTGCACGTCTTCGTTCTTCTTCATCGCATTGAGAACTTGTGTCATGAATTGCTAACTTCTCGAGATGATTTGCAGAAATGGGTTGATGTTGTTTCTTCACCAAATAGCCAAGATATGAATACATTACAATAAGTGAATAGATACTCCGTACGGGGATCAAAGGACATCCAAATGCCTAAGGAGAAGGTTAAGTTGATTTGGTCTGATCAAAATGACCTAGTTAATGGTGGGCATCCACCAAATAACCGAAATCATACAACTCCCCCTTGTATGACCACCATGTTGAAATAAATTGCCTCACTAAAACCTTGCCAATAAAACCCAATGGGACAAAATTTGGACGAAGGAAAAAGAATACAATATCAACATTTTGAAAAGAAAAATTCCATGTCAACGGGATGTTGCCTCATTAAAAACCTTGTCAGGAAAACCACATGGGACAAAACCTGAAACGAAGGGAAAAGAGTACAACTTTGGACGTATTTACGTATGCTAACTCAAAATGAGCATCAAAATAAAAAACTCTACAACGTCAACGAGATGTTGCCTCATTAAAACCTTGTCAGGAAAACCACATGGGAAAACCTGAAACGAAGGGAAAAGAGTACAACTTTTGACGCATTTATAGATGCTAACTCAACTATATGAGTATAACAGAAAACAAGCATCAAAGTAATAACTCAAATCTATGTCACATATGAGTTTCAAGATAGCATAATTTCTAAACTGCGGATTGAAAGAAAATATATGCTGCTAAAGCGTGGATTTTAGTGTTTCTAAGGACTCCTTCAGAGACCTATAAATTTGATATAATGAACTAATCCGGATTTTTGGTCTTTCACCCAAATTTTAAGAAACACTGAAAGGGTTGTTGAACCTGATATAACCAATCCAGGTAGTTGCCTAAATATAATTTGAATCTCCAGGAATTACAAATACGAATATGTTCTCCGAGCACATTTTATGTGTGATGCAATGCAAGATCCTTTAAGGACAACCACGCAAACTGCAAAATATTTGGAGAAACGAATATTACTGAACCAATCCTAGGGTCCGACAAAATAAAACCCTCAAATCTTTTTAGAACGACCATAATTCTCTCATTGCGCATTGTGACTAACACCAACCTATAATTTCAGGCTTGGCAATTTTTAAGGTGTAAAGTCATGGATCCAGAATAGCGTCAATCGAGAATTATATCCAACCTAACTTGGATAGAATGCCAACCAATCACATATGTCGATATTTCTCTGCAGAGATTTATTATTACAGAAGCTACTGTAAATGAATATTCAACAATTTTTTTTACGATCCACACAATTCTCTAGTGTATGCATACTTTGAAAAATTCAAAATTACTGGTACCATTGCCCACAGGCATTATAATCTCCTCCTCTTCAAACGAGCTTGGAAATATTAATTTCGAGAATGCAGATCGTATTATGATACACTCTATTGGAGCACTATCTGTAGCCTTTTCCAAAATGCTACATGCCTTTGAGATGTGATTGGATTTGCCTTTTCAACATGCATATGCTTATTTAAAATGAAAAATGAGATATTTCACGCCAATTCATAAATCGGCAGCCTTTCAAGATTTGATCGAACTGGGAGAGAAATTGATATAACTTTTAAGTTAATTAAACACCAACAGTTAGTTGCATATATTCCTCCCTGATCACGGCGGAAATGTTTTCATCTCATTATACGAAATCAAATTTCGTAAAGTATTATCCGATTAATTCAAGGACATATACTCATACGAATTTGTGGGTCTCACCACAAATACCGACTTTGCAAGAGTCGTTATACTCAAATACATCAACCATGGATTACTTTCGGAACCATAAATTTCATTGTTCAAATCCAAAAACATATAAAATACGCAATCTCCAATAATTACCGACCGCTAGGTCAACGAGATAATGATTCAGAATTAAATCATGGACACTTTATTTATGGAAAGAAACTAACTTCAAGATCAATTTAGTCACTACAAGGACTAATAAAATAGGCTAATAAGCCGGGTGCGCACCCATTGATAAATGTGTCCTACCGTATTCCAACGGTCCAAATTTTGGAGATTATACCACGAGGAAAAAATAAAATTGCTTGATATCCTTCAGGAATGGAGCAATTCCTCGTTTCATTGGTATTTGAAAATGGTAAATAAAATAACGACTCTCATTTGAGAATAGAGAAGTAATTGATGATGAATGGTTCTTTGTAAGAAATAGAAACCATATATGAATCACATGATCAATGTCCAAAATCGACAAAGATACCAAAATAATTGGCCGTAGGTTGTCCACAACCATGCATGTGATTCATTACGTAACGACAATGGAGTCTGAAATAACACCAAATTTTGGTGATTACAATTTCTTTTAGCGGGATATAAACGGTATACCATCTTTCGATGGATTTTTCTTTTTCTTTCTCTATTGTATTAATAAGAGAAAAGGGAAAAATCAATCTTATTTGTAGGAAATTGATTGCTCCCATCCTTTTAAACGACGGATTTTAATTGCACCCTAAAGAATACGATACTGTGAGAAGTTCTCACAGTCGAGGTTGCCAAGATATAAAATCCATTGTACACTATGATGCATGTGAATAAAAGACAAAGCATCAATAGTTGATAATTCTAAATAGAACGGCATAAGAAAAGGAAAAAAGAGAAAAACCAATAAACAAATAAACAATAAACTTTTTACTGTATATGAAGAGTCACATTGGTGGAATGAAAATACACATGTGACCTCTCATGCTCAATCACGCCAATTGTAAACACAAATCTACATAAAAAGACAAAATAGGAGTTAGTAGATATGAATCAACCTGAATCAATACATGAAAAATCAATTTGATAACAGAGGTTAAAGTATGTCTCCGTGTGTATGGACTGTTTTCCATCTTTGATGGTGTCATCTCCAAGTTTGATGTTCTCCCGTAACTGTGATTTTAAAACTCTAAAATGATCAATTGCTCAATTGTAGAGAGTGTTGATTACGTAGTGTGAAATAGAGAGATACAAAGAATAGAGAAGAGAAAGTAGGAGAGATTCTCATTAATGTGCGTGTAATACATTGATATTAGCCTATATTTATATAGGGTTAGACACGAAGGCATCTTAGTAAATAAACGTTAAACCTAAGATTTACCCTAGATATTACCCGTACATAACACGTTTATAACAACAATATTCTAACAAATAATGAGTTTTACATGGTATAAGTTGGGAGTATCTACAAACTGCACTCCAACTCCCTTTTGAATAGATCTGTTTCTTTTTTCCCCCTGAATATGGAAGGTTACATACCGACAAGTAGCTAGGCAAATAAATAAATAAAGAAAAATTCCCCCCACAATTATGCAGACAAGTTTGGAACTCAAATTAGGTAAAATATTTTAATATTGCCACGTATGTAAACCCTTATAAATCAAGGTCTAAGAGCATCTTCAACGGGAGGTTATTAAATTCCTAAATTTCAGGCCGTAGAGGATTTATACACTTTTGTGGAAAACTCTTCTCCGATGGAGATGTAAAGTATAATGTGGATGATGTGGTGAGTAAGCTATTACCGCATCCTCTAGTTTCACAGGTTTTCCTAGAGGATGTGATAAAAATCTTAACCAATCAAACTAAAGTTAAATCAACTAAAAATAGGGCATGTTATTCAAAAAGGGTTCGGTGCCCAGCTTTTTCGAAGCTACCGACCAACTCTATATGTTTCAATTTCTAAAATTTATTTTTTTATTTAAAAAAAAAACTTATGGAAATAAAATTAATTTTTACTAGAATAGGGACCTTAGAAAAATAAATGTCTAACCAATTAGATAATCACTATTGACTTATCATAACAAAAATATGACAAAAAATGTCTAACTAATTAGATAATCACAATTGGACGCGTAGTCTCCTTGCCTAGAAGAAGAACCATCAAAAACGTGACAAAATTAGGCTTTAAGTTACTTTTTAAAAGTGTGACTCGCGGACCCCACTTTTTGGTTCGCGAACACCGGAGTCAAAATTTGCAAGAGGGTTTCTCTCTTTTAAATTCAGATTTTTTCAACTTTTAGCCACGTTTTTTCAGCTTTAGTATTTCACTCATAACTTCTTCGTTACACCGTGAAACTGAGAAATTCTTAGCTCGTTGATCTTTTCATTCAACACGATGGTGACCTTCTCAAAGATCAAATGACATATTCACTGTTGTCTATAGATCAAATATCCTCGGGTGTATATACAAACATGTACATTCACCGTCATAGAACATCGTTTCAGTGGATAGAAAAATATAATAGCAAAATTTAAAGGATAAATCAATCTTTACTAGCCTTTGATGGTGAAGTCCTCATGATATCTTCGTGTCATCTTCAATCTTCAAGGGTAACTTGATTCTATAACTCTAATACCTAAACTTATCTAGTCCAAAACTGGCTTTGGTAGACTAAACATATGTTGGCGTCTAAACTTAATAACCAACGTTAGTGAGTTTAACCAAGCAGTGTTCTAACACTAGTATATCAAAATCATTAAAGTTTTACTAAGTCAAATCTTTATCACGCACATGTAATGAACGATTTAAGATTTTTAACGATGAACTATAACCGAAAGATTTAATTCTATTTGTATATAAACACTCAACCATCCACGATCAAATCAAACGCCAATATCGGTTTACACTGTGTATCTACGAAAAAATTTACAAGCAAGAAATAAAATTGAAATATATACAAAGAGGGAGTTAGACTTGGTGTTTATTTATTTGATATCATAATCAAGATACATAAAGATCGTAGAGAGATTATTTGGTAGCGATGTATTACTACACTTGGGCCACGAGTACGTGCGGTTAACCTCCACCTTTTTTTTTTTTGGCTTGCCTATGTTTTTTTACAATTTTGTTGCTAATAGAGTGTGAGTTAACTTAAATTAGCTAGTTGTATTAAAAAAAAAACTCATCTTATCCAGACTACAATATTGACGAGTACTGTCACAACTTTTTTTATTTATGTCCAACCAATTTTTTTTCTTCCTTGTTGTTATCTCCAACATTAAATGTTTGCCTATAAACACTTCAACATAAATTCAGGTTAAATCCCCAGAGCTTCTAATATCTGCATTATAATGTTTTTGCAATCAACTTTTTCAGTCTTTTAATTTTATTTTCAAAATACTTAACAACAGTATTTGCAAAGTCAGTCATGTCAGCTTCCAACAAAAATTCATCGTCCAACTTCGCTTCTTTGTGATCATAGTTCTACTTTTACAGCCTCAGTAAGTGATTTTGCGAATGCTAGCTCCATGACTATATGCTGAGGACGTGGTTGTAACAACATTGGCCAAATTATTAGGAGATGTGGCTGCTCAGCCATTAATCTTCGTGGTGGTTATAGTTTCATTTACAACGGGCAAACCGAAACTCTATATAATGATCGAAGGTGGGTGCAGAGGTGTAGCTCACACAAATTTTGGTTCAAACGCTGGCATGTGCAGTAGATTTGGGTAAAAGAGTATCTTCATTCAGATGATTTTCACTAGCATCTAGATATACATTTGCACTAGAGATCAATTATTAGTTCGAGTTTTTTCTTTGTTATTTATTTAAAAAAACAAGAAAAGAAAAAAAATGACCAGTGTAGATGTTTAATTTAAAGTTTCATCGTATATTGTGACCTTGGAGGTGGTAGCTTCGCAGGGGCAATGGCAAATGGAAACTCTTCTTCAACAAAGACAACATTGTGAGACTAATAAACCCGACCCGGAGGAATGTGAAGACATTTATACCCTTAACGATGATCACTATCGTCTAAGAAAACATAAGAAGATTAGGAGCGAGGTTCCAATTTTGTGTGACCATAAGGACGAAGATGGGAAAAACAAATAAACCAAACGTGCGCAACAATAAATAATCAAGTACACGATTAAAAGCAACTCATAAGGGGATTTAAAACCATTTGGAACGGAAGACACTCTATTCATAAGAAAACAAGTTGGAAACTACAAAAACACAAAAACAAAAGAAAACCCTAACCTAAACCTATAACAGATCTACCTATAATAGATCTACATAGACAAAAACCCAAACATACACAAAAACCCTAATCTTACCTTCCTGCTCAAGCTCCAGTAACCATCGAGGTAGTTCCTCAAGCTCCAGTAACCATAGAGGTAGTCCTCAAGCTCCTCTAAACCAACATCCTACTCCTCTTCTTGTTGTTATTGTTGAGGTGGTAACCGGAAGACTCGAGGTCGCCGAAGAGGAGCCGGAAGTGGTCGGTCCCTCCACAGAGCTTCCTTTGCTGAAACTGCAAAACCAAACTAGAAACTTAGGGACTTATTTAGAGATTTAAACCAACCATTTTTAGCGACTTTTTAGATGACTTTTACCTCTGATAGTCTTCTCTCCACCCTGAGATGGCGCAGGTTTATTTATATTGAGCCGACTTTGACCGTTTTTGAGACTGCATCCACCAAAACGACCACCTGTTCCCCTACCCATCTCACCGGCAGTTTTAGTGATAGAGAAAGAGGGAGAGAAAGAAGTAACATTTGAGGGACAGGATTGCACCCTAAAGAAGAAGGGTGAGGGTTTTTATACTAGAACCATACAGAAACTGCATAAACGCTCAAACACCTTTTGTTATTTAAGCAATGTAAGGTTTTCTGCGGCCTTCAAGATGTGCCTCTCCTCTTTTGTGCTGAAAAAAGTATTACCTTAGAAAACAAAACAAACCCTAATCCTCCATGGCGATCGCGATAACAAAAATCATACTAGATCGTTCAGTAATATCATCATCTACAACAGAATCATGTTCCCACTATGAGTTTTCCTCTCAAAAACCAGTCCATAAATTATTGATACCTGGGATTTTAAAGGTTATTTATGATGTTTTAATTTTGGTGAACTCTTGAGAACAAAGAAGATCAGGTTTTTTCTTTTTGTTGAAGGTTACTTGTGTGGTTTCGATTTGGATAACAGACAAGATTAGGGTTGAAATCAATTCACCGGTAGAAAATCTGGGGTTTTTAGTTTTTGGTAAAATAAAAGGCCAACAAATGGGTCTCCTTTTTCACTTAAAGTGAAGCATGACATACATTCAACAATATACCCAAATGTATTATCTAAATTTATTAATGAGATCTACCTTTGTTGTTTGAAAAACAAAAAATAAAATAGGATATAGTGTAAATCAATTCATACTAAATATAATCTAATACTAAATAATTTAATTTCTAATCCTATAATCTAACATATGATAAACCTACAACGGATTATCCCGAGGATAAACCCTCTCTCTACAAAAAAAACGCCCCCCTTCTCTAAAAGAAAAAAAAGACCAACGTAGATGTTTATTTAAAGTTTAATCGCACATTGTTGGTAAAACGAATTTCATCTAAATCTAAGTCTATGTTGAATAGGTTAATTGTTCGAATATAAAGAGTCACTTTGTTATTTAGAATTTTCCATAACCCACTAGTGATATTATTATTACAGTATGCATAAAAACTAACTTAATCATGACGTGTATGATGTGTTAAAAACATGAAAAATAAAAGAAATAAAAAAAATTCATATAACATTATATCATGCTTTTATTTTAGTGTGATTTACACTATGGTTGTGCATCAAGTTAATCATTTATAAACTTCTCATACGGACTAGTGTAACTGGACTATACTTAGCAGCTCCGAATTTGTATAAACTTTCCAAGCTAATTTAGTATGTAAAGCACACATGTTACCGTTGTGGCCCCACCAGAAACTTCTTTGAAGAGTATACATTTTAAAGATCAAATTCTTAGGAGTTTTAGAAATACCCCTTTGATGTGATGGTAAAGAGTTTAAGGCAGTTTTAATCATAGTGGTCTTAACAACTCATAGTTTTACCGTTTCATTTTCTCAATCAAAAGCATCAAAAGATTTTACTAGAAGAATATAAGATTGAGTTTTATCATGTCCTAGAAAAAGAGGAACACCTTGATACTTTTCACTTTTCAAAAACTCTAATCATAGTCATAGTTAGTTATAGCTAAGTCTAATCAAGCACCATCACTAAAGTTTTTAGTGATGTAAACAGTTGATACATACTGTACTTCTTTTAGAGGAAAGGTTAAGTAGGGGTGAGCATTTCACCTGAAATAGCCAACCCAATGCGGTCCACCCAATTTTTTTGCGGTTGGGTGTCCTATCCGCTTACTATTGAGTTGGATGCGGATGTAATTCTTGGCGCATCCAATGGATTTTGGATTGGGTATGGCATACTCTTAAAAATCCGTTGACCACTAAAACCCGCTAGGTTAAGAATATGCCTATAATTTTAAGAATACATGGGATAAGTAGTACTTAAGATTCTAAATAGACCGAATTTGAACGAATTTGTAGGGCACGAAATTAAAACTAATCGAGGGACATAAATCTCATAAGGTAATCATTGCAATTTATAATAATGACCAATGTGTTCAGTGTTATAAGTTGTAAGTTGGTACTTGTTACAAGTTGTATTATCCATGACACGTTATATGCACATGTTGTGTAAGTTTATAGAAATCGAAGCCAATTTCATATACTCCCTCCGTTTCTTTTATATAGGCGGAATATCCCCTTTTGCTTATTTCAAATTATAGGCGGATTCCTAGTTCCAAGATAAAATTTCTAACACATACCCTTACTTATTATACATAGGTAATTGTGTTTACAATAAGACAAAGGTTAAAATAGGCAAAAACATAGAAAGTTATGACTCCAAAATAGTTTTCTTAATCTAAGAGATTTGGTCCCTCCGCCTATATAATTGAAACGGAGGGAGTATTTTTTTAACTTTATTAATTGATAAAAAAATTCGTTGGGTTATCCACATACAATCCGTGCATCTGCATACCCATCCATATGAAGCACCGTGATCCTTTGAAGTATTACCAGTAGCAGGCCACCAGGTATAGTGTTTTTACGGGTAGGTAATACTCCACCAGGTTTAGTGTTTTGCGGAGCGGAACCTTTTAAAACTAGCAAGCCATGTCACGGGGACTCGGATGCTACCCTCCATGTTCAGGCGTTGTTTTGATAGCCGTTACGCCGGTAGCGGCAACTGTAGTCAGAATCCATTACTTGCCGCTTTCCGCGGTTTATTGATTGGTCGCGCATGTGAGAGCCTGCGCGGGCGGATAGCCGTAATTAACGCAAGCAATGGGCTCTCGCACACACATGACTTGCATCACCTACGCTTTGCAGCGCTATCCATTCAGGTAACATATTCACTTTTGCAATTGTGTTGAGTGTCGTCCTGCCCGTACACACCGTCCTTACCTGTAGTTGTCATAGTGGCAAAATCTGCAGGTCGCGTCATAGCTGTCTTCGTGGTGGATCAGTGGAAGAAACAGTAGCCCAAACCTGTGCGTCCCTGCAAAGACAAGTTAGAAACACGCGAATCCAAGGAGGTTCCCATAGCATCACCTACAGTAACCCATCAAAGAACTTGGATATCCGTACAGAATACGGTATCCACGACCCGTTACAGGCCGCATATGTAAGGGGCATCGACCTGTGGCAAGAGTGGATTACGCTTCTTTTACAAGTGCCGTAATCCACAGG
>JAJJMA010068782.1:0-10061 GCA_023529015.1 Papaver nudicaule
TTGTGGAGAAGTTATTTTATTTTGGGTCTCCATGGAGCAAACCTACTCTAGAGACAAACAAAGGCGTGCTCACGACTACATACCAAGTTCGTTGTACAACGGCCTTTACGAATACGAGCAACGCGGAAGATTGGTAAAAGATCTGAAGGTGATTTTTAGACACCATCTCCTACAAGTGTATACTGTTATGTGTAAAATTTCGTGGCGATCCAATTCGTGGATCGAGAGATATGGCGCAAACATTATAGTACACATCGAAGTAAGTGAACAGAACGTACATACGAAGCCAAAACAGTTGTTGCGGAAAGCTCGTGAGGAATCCTTGGGTAAAATTTATACACAAACTCTGTTTTAATGTCTACGACTATGTGGTAAAATTTCATATAATAACTCCATTGGTTTGAGAAATATGGCGTGAACATTGAGGAAAAGGATAGTTGTCAGAATTTCCTGCGCTCACAACTTTTGTTGTGAAGAAACAGACGGTTTGAGAAATCCACAAGGTATTTTGGAAAGATTTTTGTACGAAATCTTGCTCTGTATGTCTCCCAGCACATACTAAAATTTCATGCTAATCCAGCAAGCATTGGGAGATGCGACACAAACACTACAGCACACGCGAGACGCGCAGTCAGGAATCATGTTCAAGACCACGTCAAGTACTGCGGAAAATCTACGAGGATTCTCGAATATATTTTTGGACAAAATACTCCCCTGGATGTCTACTACCATGTGTCAAAATTTCATGATGATACAACAAGTGAGTTAGGAGATATGACGCAAACACCAGGGAACATGCAAGACGCGAACTGTCAGAATTTACAACGAAATACTCCTAGAACTTTACTACTCAGTAAAGGCGACAAGGTAAACATATTCTTCAAGTAGTTCACCTATTTTAACTCCAACACTCTCTTCAACGATTGGGGACTTGGCGCAATCATCGTGCTTTTGAGGAATTCTCTATAAGGGGATACCGAGAGTATGAGATCTCCACAATAAACACGTTAAGAGGATATGTAAGACGGGAAGGCACATGTTCTACACCAAAACTGGAGACGTTCATATCTATGCAAGGAACAAGAATACAATCGACTCCTCTGGTATCTCTCTACCGACTGCTGCTGCCGATTACCACTGGATTGGTCATTGTTTCGTAAAGCGTCGGTGCTCCACCTCACTCAACGCTACGGATTCAACTTTGAATACCAATGGCCGCTTCTTGCTCACTGGAGAGTACGCCACCCAAGCTTGCACCAAAGGCGCTGCTCAGGAAATTAGCTAATTGCAGAACCACTCGCCAAGTGGAGACGATCAAGGAGAAACAAGGACCTGATCACGACAACGAAAGAAGGAGGAAAAGTTCTCTGCTAAAACGGGTAAAACCTCTCATTTCTTTTTATTTTCTTGGATAAGACCTAGCCTAAGTATGTATTCACATACGTAATACTGGGAATCCCACTAAGCAATTCCCTTCTCTATAAAAGTCAAGGCGCCACAAAAGCTCGTGGCGCCACAAAAGCTTGTGGCGCCACAAATTTTGTGACCCATGAAACGCATATGAGGATCTTTTCGTTCTTCTTCGGTACGATTACCATGTTTGCTACCCATTCCGTGTATCAAACTTCTCTGATAAACCCTGCTTCTTCCTATTTCTTGATCTCCTCTTATACAAGTTTCTTCAAAATATTGCGTTATTTTTCTCCTTGCTTGCTTTATTGGCTTTGCATCTGGCCTCACTTATAGTTTGTGACATGTGACTTCTGGATTCATCCATGGCATATCCTCCGCGCTTCATGCGAATAAGTCCATGTTCTGGTGTTGTAGTCTCCCCAGGTCTTCCTCCATTGTGATGCTTAGTAACGTTTCTATCTGCAGTAGTCTGGGCTCTCCGCTCGTTCCCACGTTAATTGTCTTCCTTTTCTCTGATGTGGTGATTGTTGGTGGGCGCTTTTCCGCACCCGTTAATTGTTATTTGGTGATGCCTTCGGCGTTTGGAGTCTCCTGTTGCTTTTCTCTTCTCCTCATATGCTTCATTGTCTTCTCTGGATCTACGGTTTCCGTTTTTTTGAATAGAACACAACTGCGACTCTGCTCCTGGTTGCATATTCTTATTACGTTTTGGTCTCCTTTCAGCTCCACTATACCTTTGGACGTAGAAAATTGTAGGGTTTGATGAAATGTTGAGGGTACCGCTTTCATGTGGTGGATCCATTTTCTTACTAGGATGGTTGTGTATGTTGAACTTAAATGAACAACAATGAATTGAGTGAGTATTTTTATTGTAACTTCTTTGACTTCTAACGTAATCAACCCTAACGGCTCTGTACTTCTTCCATCGAAATTGAACACATTATCTTGTGGTTGCTCTAAGCGGAGGCTATTGATCTTCATTCGCAGGAGGGTGTTGTAAAGAGTATATCGACTGAACTCCCTACGTCGATTACCACACGTTTTGTTTCCACACTTCTATTTCTAGGGTTAGGACAAACAAATCAAAAAATGCGCGTAACTGACATCGTTGTAGCTGCTTCCCTGAAATATTAGATGCGCGCGGCTCGTCTTCTTCAGTGGGCAATCCCACTTCTTCGTGTTTCTTCTGTTGCTGCTCTGCACTTCTTCGTAACCTTTGTCCTTCGCTTCCGTCTGAGATCATGTTCACCATTGCTTCTTCTTCATGTCGAATGTACTGCAGTATCTCTGCTTCGTCGATTAGATTTTGCATTAAGTTTTTCAGGTATCGACATTCATCTGTCGTGTGGCTAGAATTGTGGTGGAATGCGCAATAGATTAAACCAGGTGCCTGCCAATGTTTCAGCTTCTCCGCTGGTTGAGGTGGGGGTATGAGATTTGTATCGCTGATTTCTGTGATTCATGGACTAGAACTGTTAGTGGAGTTTATTCTCGGTTGCGGGGAATTTGATGGGGTTTTGTTGAGTGTTGCGACTTTTGAAAAGAGGTGCCAGCGGCTATGAAACTCCGCTAGTGATTCCCCTGGATGTGTTCGGGGTATGGTTGAGATGTATCTGGATAATTTATGCGGTTCTCTCTACGGAATGGCTTCGATTGTCTGTTGCTCTTCTTCTTTGGCTACGCGGGTGCTTTCTTCTAATCGCTTGGATGCTGAATCTAGTTGTTTTAATATCTCACAATGCTATCGCTAGAACATACGAATCTTCTCCAGTGAGTTATCTTCTCCAGTGCTATCGCTAGACCATACGAATCTGGACTCCTCAATGACGTGTGATGGCGTTTGTTTTATCCTTCAGATTGTAACCCAGAGTTTTCTTTCGAAGTTTCCTGCCTTCTCTCTGTCGGGTTTCTGATTCTCTTGTAAGCTATCTTCTCTTCTTCATTTCAGGTCCCTTCAGAGCAGTTTTAGTCCCGGAGTTTGCTTGTCTTTAATCCCTAGTTTTCTGGATCTAGCTTCTCTTTTGTTGGTGAGCTACATTTCCACAAATCTTAGCAGACCTCAGTATGTACTTTATGGAACATCTCTCACCCTCACTGTCTCTCTAAGATCTATGATGGTTCTCTCAATAACTTGGTGAGCTACTGGATTTCCAAGGAGCTTGAAAACTAGGATAGTTTGTACCATGGAACAACTCTCACCCTCACTTTCTACGAAAATTTCGTGACTTTTGGTTTAGTGGAATTCGCTGTCCCCTTAGCCGGACCAAAATGTAGTTGCTGGAAATACCAAACAATACTAACACAAGCAAGGAAGACAATATGGGCAATAACCTCTCTCTTATCAATGTAAATGACATGGATCCCCTCTCTCTGGGTAGAGAGTCTCTATCTATAGGGATCACTAAGGAAAAACCCCTCAGTGATCCGGTACTACTTGAATGGTTGACAGCGTATCCAACCATGTCGGTTTACATATTTTTCCTCTGTTATGCGGAGGCCATTGGGGTTCGACTATATCGGTTACATAAGCTGAGGAGTGGAGGCTAATCTCTCCACAACATTGACCGGGTGCGGGGATACGCATAAGGTCCTCCGCTCCATATACTGCTAATGCTAAGTAGGTGGCTGTACTTCTTCTAATGTGCGCTTCTGGTGTGGCTCTTAGGGTACATATGAAATATGTCATCCACAATCCGTACTTCTTCTAATGGGAGCCCAACGAAAAAAGGCAATCCTCCACGACAATATTGCCTCAGATAGAGCAAAATTCGCCTCCGACAAGTTATACAAAATTAAATTTCTTCGTAATACTGAAAAACGCATGGTTAGAAAACGCATGTTCCAGAAACAAAAATCGAGTCAGAATATTAATAGCAAAATCAATTCTCTTATAACTTAGAAAGAATTACAAGGTTTATCTTTAAACGAAAAAAAACCCACAAAACAGAGCAAATAAAATCATTCTGACATTCTTTAACAGCTACAGTTCAGCGATGATGCGCATCCCGCAGCTCTTCAAAAACACCAGCCAGATCTTCATCAGCAAAATCAAGAGAAAATTCACATCAAGGTGGCCAACATCCAGATTCTTATAAAAAAAACAAAGTGGCCACCAGCACCAGTCAAAGCTTCCGCAACAAAGAGAAGCCTATGGGTAGATCAAATTTCACCCTCAAATATCTCACGATAGTCAGACTCAAGCTTCACAATCTTCTATTTAGATCGCCAAAAATCCTGATGAACATCAAAATAAATTCGGAGAGACCCTTTCGGTTTCTTCGCGGCCAAAGAATCTTCAAAATAAGAAGCGAGAAAGGAAGAGGAAGTAGTTATAAGAAAACCTTTCTTCCTCTTGGAAGAATCTTCTGAAGCAGCAAAAGCTTTATCACCATCCATTGTAGATTTAAAGAAAATAAGAAGACAAAAAAAAAAAAAAATGAAAAGTTTGTCGGGGAAGAGATGATGAATAACTGCTTCATCACCAACAATTTATAAACCCCTATAATAAAGTGAAAACCCAATTGTATCTCTGACACATGAAACGACGCAACGCATCACCACCAACAACCATACCAACACAATACCTCCGACAACAAGAAGAGAAGCTCCATCAGCAACAGAGAAGACATGTGCGCCGTGTGGTTTCGTCCTTAGTGGGTTTTATTGGTGCACATTGAAGTCACCAGAAACCGCAGAAAAGCATCCGCCTCAGTGAAAGTTAAGAAAATCATCCCCTCTGATGTTTTCGAGGTTCATCAAAAGCGTAGAACGTGGATGATTTATTCCGTATGCCTTCTGAAGACTGCATCACTACCGCAAGCACACCATCATGAGGCCACACATCATCACCGAAACCAGCAGGTGTAGAAACCATGTAACCGCAAGACGTATGGTCCTGCGCCTCCGCTTACTAGAGAACCTTATATATATAATCCGACTTAGTCATCCGGCCTACTAGTAATGGATCCTCGAGGGAGTTGTCCTAAATGATCTCTATAAATATGGACTTGCTAGTCTTTAGAGAGAGGTTGACCTTTTGGTGGTGTTCTTGCCTTAAAGTATAGACCCATTGGAGAGTGTCTTTTGATATCGTTAGTGCACATAAGTAAATAGCCCAAGGTAGTTGATCCTAGTGAATTTCTAGCAGCTACATCTTCTTTTCAAATGCTACATACAACTCAAATATTAGTATCTTCCTTCGAATGCAATCATAGCTTTCGTATGCTGAAATCCTATTCAGAACATGATTTTTTTATTTGAATACACCAGCACTATTTGAACACATATTTCTTGTAAGGATATGAAAACAATATTCACAAAGGCAACTATTATTTGAATACAAAGTCTTAGGCAAAACATTATATATATAGTTCAATACTTCAAGTCATAAATATATAAGAAGTACTTCAGTGTTTATGCTACAACACTTCGTGAATATATAAGAAGCTATATTACGAAGGCATTCCGCACAACATATTGATCAATGAATGATTGAGTCATCTCTAATAAAGATTCAATCGTTATGCTACATTTCACTTTCTAGCACATAGTTTTAAATCATGTTATTTAGATTACTAACTTTTATACGAAGGATAATGTCTTTGTTTGTTCTTCAGTTCTTCAAGGAGTATCTAAACCATACCAACCCATATACCTTCGACATCCTAAATCAAACCTAGAAAAGTCTGACTTTAGAAGCATATACAAGCGGCCAAGTTTTGGCATCAAAACTTGACATACCAACGCTTAGTGGGTTCAACCGAGCAATAGTCTATAATAAAGGCAAAAGCTCATGAAGAAAGAAGCAGAAACGAAAAAAAAAATGACTGGAAAAAAAAAAATTAAATCGACAAGCTTATACAAAGCGTTTCATTGAAAAACTATATTCAATAACTTTTAAGTAAATTCTTGTCCTGGTTCAGTATCTTTCTACTCAACACCTTACAAAATATGTTGAAAACCATCCGGTGAGGGCGAAGGAGTATCTTTACCACCAGGCATGATGTAAATGTTGGATATTCGTCATATTCGTAATCATATGTATACATGGCTACAATGTTAATCTATTAGTATCAGCATTAACATACATGCTTAACTTCCGATAGCAAATCCATTATCTATGTTTTGCTCTTTGTAAATAATTTTAATCTTCCTCTTCAAATTATATCTTCAAATTATATGCCCAATGAGTTCCTTTCAAAATGTTATGGATCACAAGATTCACAACATTACAACATTACTACGAGAACTTTTGTTAACAACCTGTGTTACTAAATCTTCGGTAGCTAGATTAGTTGCTTGAAGTGCAACATGTTCAATAAATACAAGTTGAGCACTGCTGACATTGAGCGTACCCACTCTAACTGCTGATTCACTTCTCGGAGAAGCACACACTCAAACCATAAAGTTACTTATCGGAGAAGCAGAAGAGATCACAGTGTTTACCAAACTACTAAGAACAAGTGTGATAGTGTTAATTACCTAGTTTTTCGTAAACTCGACAAAAAATGTTGTAATTCCCTCAGTAGACAACTGATCCAAAACATGTAAGAAACAAGGAGATGGATTAAATAAGAATAATCAATAGTATCCGCTGAAGAGTGTTGAAGGTGAAAAACATACATGTAATATTTTACGTCAGAATACAAAAGAATCAATCGCTCTTGGCGCTTCGGAAGGTAATAAACAACAAACTCCTAACTCCGTAACTACACATTAAAACCGGTACAATATACTAGTTTCAATAAATAAAAAACATTACGTGTAAAAGTTTATTTATTATTTCGATTATTTCAATACATAGCAAGTTAATTTTAAAAGTTATTTAATATTTAGTTACTAGGTACTAGTTAGTTAAGTCTATGTTTAGACCACATCAAACAAAAAAAAATTAGTGGGTTTTATGTATATCATCTAACTAATTAAGTCAACTTTTTAGTGTCAACTATCAACTATCTTAGACGTTGTCAGCCATCCAACAAACGTTCTGGGAAAGAAGAAGACTATTATTATACAAAGCAAAACAAGTTTAATTTATATATAAAAAAAGCACATACCTCAAACAAAAAAAAAGGTGAAACAAAATAACCTTCCTAAATTTGGTCCCAAAGTGGATTTATTTAGACCCATAAAATTTAAACGCATCTAGGGATAGCGGCTATGGGATGTCCAAAAGGTAGGGAATATACTAAGTTACCCTTTTCATTACGCTTAACTAGAAATCTAATTTTCCTAATCATAAACACAATCATAATCATAATTTCCTAATCACATTTTTATTTCATCATAATTATAAGTATATAATGTGTTCTTCTTTTCTTCTTGGTTTTCATAAGTTGATAAAAACCTTCACTTGTTCTCTTTTTTTGAGTTGATAAAAACCTAATTTCATAATATCTTCAAAATCAACAAAGAAAGCATACTATGTCGACGACAATCAGGTATTGAAACTTACCCATTGTTACATTTTCATTGATTTCTACACTTAGATCGCAGAATCGAAACCCTAGGTTTCTACCCAGAATCAATGGATATGGTTGTAAATATCCACCGATTATTCTTCGTCTGAAACAAGAATCGTTTTGATATGTATGTTTTTTTAACGATTATTGTTCATACTAAAAGTCGTTTAATATTTGGTTATTTATATACCGATTCTCTTTCTCTCAGATTTCTTTAAACTCTAAATCGTTACTGGCATATTAAAATCGTTTGATGTTATGTATATTAATCACCGATTCTGGTTGGTTGGTCTATACTTGTTATACTTACCTAAATCGTTATATATATGTGTGATAGGTATACCGATTATAGGCATGTTAAAATTGTTTGTTGTTATGTCTAATAAACACTGATTTTTTCTAGTTTCATACTTATTATACTTACCTAAATCAATAGATATATGGTTGTAAATGCATCAATTATTTTCCTTTTTAAAATCGGTTATTTTGTTGATTAAAAAGAACCGATTATTGTTTCAAGTATGAAATAAAAAAGTTAATCGTTTTATGTAAGGACGTTTATAGGCAAATTGAGTACATGATAATTGGGATCTTTAAGCCGTTTTCATCGTGTTAAAGTTGCACCCACTGAATCATGTGTTAAAGTTGCACCCAATGAATCAAGTGCTCAAGTTTCACTGATTGAATCAAGTGCTCAATCCGTTTCCCTCGAACCAAGTGCTGAAGTTGCACCTGTTGATATTAATTTTCCCATATCATACATCAACCAATAATAAGTAAAATAATAATGACAAAGATTAAATGAATTGCCTTAGTCCTGCAACACCTCGGATATAACCACGGGGGTGGAGATATCACTTGAAGTATCTAAACTATACTGGCGTCCTCAACCATCACAATACGCAATGGAAGATGCTGAACGGAGTCCGCAGTTTTCCCAGCATATGTTTTATGATGTTATTAATTATCCTAAACATCCAGCATCATTCATTCTCAAGGCTATTTACGGGTAAGATAACAAGTTCAATGAATCCACTGTCGTGTAATGATGATGGTTAGGTGATCTCCATGTGGGAGAGATCAAATCCCTTAGACCAATTAACGCTAAAGTAATATATAACACACTGATATAACGAGGTTCAGCACATTATATGCCTACATCCTCGGGGAAACACAATGATGCCCTTAATATTCATACTTTTCTCCATTACAATTCTCTGGTGGACTATTGGATAGTGAACATTCTTTCAGCGTACCCACCTAAAACTTACCCG
Organism: Papaver nudicaule; assembly: GCA_023529015.1. Taxonomy (NCBI): domain Eukaryota; kingdom Viridiplantae; phylum Streptophyta; class Magnoliopsida; order Ranunculales; family Papaveraceae; genus Papaver; species Papaver nudicaule. The sequence goes on from JAJJMA010068782.1 coordinate 9,149, forward strand.
ACCCCTTCTCTCTCAGTGGAGTGGGGTATTTATAGTAGTTTGTGGAGTTAATTCATCTTTGCTACCTCCGGTTCCTTCTTTCTTCGATGTTCTTTATACACAGCTGGATTTCTTCCACCGCCTCAATTATCCACCCGGTGATCGACACGTCTTCTGTGGAGTCTATCTTTGTTGTCCTACTTCTTCGATGTTCTTGATGCGCTTGTTCTTATCCTTTGATGACTCATCGCCGCTTGAGTAACTGCTGGGTGATCGACACGTCTCCATATCCCTACGTCGTAGTATAGGCTTGGGAGGCGACAACTTCAACACGCGTCCTTCATGCTCATACCTAGCTAGTATAGGCTCATCATATCCTTCGGTTCCTGTCATACCTCATGAGGGGGTAAAGCTCGTCGGGGATGGATTTGGTACTTCGTCTTTATTTTTATATCGTGCCCCCAAGTCACGGGTGAGTGACACGTGGCCATCAATATTTTGGTATTAACAGTTTGCCCCTTTTCTTTCGGTTATTACCAAGGGTAATTTCGGAAGAAAACCCTTTGCTTCAGCCGCCACTTTCTCATGTCTTTAAGATGTGGTCTCACCCTTAGATCGTGTGAGAGATTTCGTCTTGATTCTTGAGTCAGTTACTAATCATTCCTCGAGGCTATAAGTACCAGAGAGAGAATCTGGGTTTTAACTTCTTCTTCCTTATTTCTTCACTCTGTCTCCTCTGATTAAGAGGTCTTTTCTTCTCCTCTGTCGGTTAAGGATTTTCTTTTTGATCCTGGTTCTTTTCCTCCGGTGAGTGTTGTTGATCGGTTCTTGTCTTCTCTTCCCTTGGTGGAGTTGCTGATTCCTCTCTTCATGTAATTCTTCTCTATCTTTATTACTTCCTTTTCTTTTCATGGCTTCTTTGTCTTCTGCTGAT
>JAJJMA010068784.1:7736-19211 GCA_023529015.1 Papaver nudicaule
GTAAATTGGAACGGAGGGAGTATAACCTTTACAATTAAAAAATAAATAAAATAAACCCATCTAACCGTTGTTTATCAGACCACCATTTGCATTGAAAATACATCCTAGCCCCGTTATACCTCCCACTTCCACTAGGAGTAATAATTCGTAGAATGTCGTACGGTAGAAAATGGTGAAAGTATACACGAGCTATGAAGAATAGGCGCTTCATCGCCAGAAGATAGATGGATGCGCTAGTAGTAACACAATTTTCCAATCAACCAGTATTCTACAAGTAGTCTTAGCAATAGGCATGCGCAAACCACATTCAAGCCGATACAAAGCAACTACTTCATCGTCATCAAACGGGTCAAACAAGCTGCGGTGAGAAAAAATTTCGACTGAAATCGACACCTTACTTCGTCAACTGAAGGACAGCTTGTGCGGTAACCTTCACAAAGGACTGTCAAAAACATTGTCTTCATATTTTGTGGTGATTGATTATCATACATATCCGAATCTGCTATTATAGATAATAAGATCGCATAATTACAATCATATATATGAACATTCTTTGATACCTCAAAATAAGAGATATAAGGATCTAAGAAAACCAAATCACGGAATTATCAAGTTCTTGAAGACGGTAAGGTCCGAAACAAAAATAAATAAGATTTCTCGGATCCTGTCAAAACACAATATTCCTTTAATTTGGTAAGGCTTTGAGCAAATATTTGTAAAATAATCAAAAATTAACTGTTAGTAGTAATGGGATCTAAAGAGAGATACAATAGAGGATCAAGATAATACATACCTCTTGAAGAAGAGCAATGGAGGAGCAACATGAAGAATTCGATGGAGCTACAACAAATTCAGATAAGTTAGTTTCTTTAAAGCCGACACATTTATTTGTGGTAATCATTCCGGGTAGAAAAATCACAAATTATAAGCAAACCTTAAAGATGGAAGGGGTTGTAACGTTTGCATACGATGAGGAGATTGTTCAAGTGGACGAATCATAACCACGCTAATCATCAATGCACAAAACGATGGCGAGTGATTAATAATATCACACAGAACAGTGGGGGCAGGATGTGTAACACTCCAAATAGTACACTTGGGGGCGAGCTACATAACACCTCTGAAAATACACCTGGGGGGATCTTTGCAATGAGAGCGAGCTACATTTTACTACAACAACAATAACTCACGTTTGGGGGAGAGATACGTCATTGGTGATCAATGCGGAAGGAAAACCGAACTTCTTAACCCCACAACAAGTTGGAGGTTAAGAGGGGGAATGTGTGTACCATAGGTAAAATTGCCACCATTTAGGCCAGATTGTTGTTTAGATCGCCACCTAGCTGCGAGTCCAGTTATCCAACCTGTCATGCATTCATCCAGCCCAATTTGCCAGTCCTTACAACCAACAATCAATGGTCATATTCAACTGCCAGTCAAATGTCAAAGTCAACTTCCAGTCAAAGGTCAAAGTTAACTCATTGCGTACGACCCGTCCAGGCCCATTTCCGGCGAGCTGGAAAGAGGTTCCAGAAGTTTATGACAGTCTCGCTGCCAAGTTACTTGCAGAGAAAGTTTATCCCAGAATTAGGGTACAACATAGATTTTTAAATGTATAAATACAGGGGACCAAAACCCCATAAGAAAATCCCAATATCTTCATAGAAAATATGCCACAAGTATGCAACCCTAGAGATTCATCTCATCTCTTCTAACCTCAGAAATCCGTTGTAACGTGATCATCAATAAATATCACTCCCCAAAGTGATTCGTCAGTGGAGTAGGCATAACAATGTTCGAATCATGTTAAATATGTGTCTTCTTTATTTCATGTTTTACACATGTTTTACATCATCGTCGCTAACATCCATGTTTTGGGTGAGAATTTATTCGTTCCCAAACGGTTGTGTTACTAGCTTCCAGCCGAAAACACCCTTGGTAACCCTGCATTAGAGAGTATACACCGTGCCTTCTCCATTATGGTTTTATTCATCCTTTCGCTAAAAACAGTAAATTGACTAAAAAAAAAACAAAGACTGACTCGAAAAAACTAAACCCAACAACTGTGATTACGTTACCAATTTCTAATTATCAATCTGCAGAAGAGTACTATGTTACGTTTACGTATATGTTTTTATTTCGGAGTTCTCTAAGGCCTAGGACTGCTGAAGCATTTATTTTTTTGCACAATTAGTTGCGTACACCAATTGAAATGGACCCTTATAGCTTTAGATCTGAGGAGGAGAATGATGATGTCGTCGAGTCAGGTATGAGCTTATTCCAGTTTTGTTTTGATTGAACATGGATTCATGTGACTATAACAATTTCTTGATACGCTGATTTTAATAGTTAGTACTGTTGAATATTGTGACTATAACATTAGATTATCTCATTCCACATTTTTTTTTGTATCTGAATTGTCTATTTCGTGAGTCCATTGAGAGAATATGAAGGTACTGTAGATCTGATCATGAATGGTGACAGTCCCGAATCTGACGAGTATAAATGAACGAACAAACCTTTAACAAAGACTTCTTCACCTTTTTTCAGAATGGTCTGTATCAGTCTTTAAGTTACAACAATAGACGAGAAATTTAATAGTCTACAGTGGTACATACTTACCGTTGAATAGTTTCTTAGATGATGTGATATGAAACTTGCAAGTTGCAAGTGGAAGACTATGACTCTAATATGAACTTGCGAGTGTAAGACTATGTCTGATAATTAGTCAAGAACATGTATCCTTATAATATGTGTGACTAGATATATCTAAGCATGTTGAAGCAGTTAAGGATTATTGGTTTTGTCTCTTTTTGTGGGGGCATAAAACCATTGATACACGTGTCAGAATCCCAGAGCAAGAGCAAGATGGCAGGTGAAGGGCCGCGAAGCATGGAATAGAATCCGAGAAGATCTCGTGCAGCCGTGAGTTGTCTTAATCGAATATCTGAAAAGATGCGTACTTAGTAGAAGACAGCCTGGAAGACATCGAAGGAAGCAGATTTGACACCAGGAAATTCGTAGTCCTCGATTAACACTCTCGAATAAAGGGCGTCGAAGGAATAATCACTTCGAAGGCATATCGAGGTTCACCGACTGACTCGACAACTTCTGACACACCCACGATTGTGTATTCTGTCTTATTAGCTGTATCCCACTTGTAATTCGATCTATAAAAGGAGAGCTCGAGCTCAGTTGTAAGGGTTGGATTTTTTGATAAGCCTTGAGACATTTTGAGAGAGACTATGTTAGTAATTGTTCTCCTCAGGTCTTTAAGCACATAACCCATGTAGTATTAGCAAGAGAAATACTACATTTAGGATACTTGGTTCTTTACTTTGTCTATGATCATTAGCTTTAATCTATATCGAAATAGTTCTTATTCGAACTCGATGCTTCGTTTTACATTAGATTCACTCTTTATTCTTGCTATAACCACATTCTCATAATGGCTGTTAGGTATAAGATCTCTATGCAGATTTTATACCAACACACTCTTATTGTACCTTCTTTTAATTGCTCATCTTTGTTGTTGGAGAGATGTTTGGTGATCTAAGTGTATTCCGTCACCGTGGATGGCTTCAATAACATTTGCATTTACTGTGTTTTGACATTTATGGAGATGTTTCACTTTAGGTTATTCTGTTTGAGTGGTGAATAGAAATTTCCTAATGGAATTACAAGAGTCAGTTTTTCTTTATACAAATTGCATCTCAGATTTTAATTCTTGATGTGAAAGTCTTTTTTTTTTTGAAAGGTTATATTAAAGGTTGGATCTAATCTCACTACCTACAAGCCTAGGTAGCTAGGCAAAGAAAAACAAATCGCCCCACCCCGATGCAGACGAGTTTCGAACGCAGTTCGCCGACATCATCACCCAACAACTTTACCACTGTACTACAGTGACATCTGCCTTGATGTGGGAGTTTGTAATATTTAGTTGAGTGTTTTATCAAAGGGTTATGAGTTCTAACAGTAACATAGTTCATTCAGGAAACTGCTTGAAGCTGCTTTTTGGGCATGTGTGAATATTGTATCCGCTTAAAATTTAAAAAAAAAAACATTCAGAGAAAAAAGAGGAAAAAAGAAACAACTACACCCGCTACCCACCCTACCCTATCTGGTCAAATCAGGTAGGATACTACAATTCCACGGGTAGGATAGGGTGTGGTGGGTGAAATTCTTCTGATTAGCCATCTTTACGCGGGTAGGGTGGTGAAATAGGCCATACCCCTACCCAGTACCCACCCTACCAGCTGTGCAGCTTGGTATCCGGTTTGCCTCTTGGATCCCCATGCAATCTCATTAGACCCGAGAAAACAAACGCTCCCGTGACACTTCGTCTCTAATTTTCCATAGGGAAACATGCCATTTCCGAAATTCCGAGAGGTGGCAGAAATTGGGGAGAGTGATGTTAATGGAGATTTTCTCTGTTTACATCTTCTTGTATTTCATGTTTAATAGTTTTTTTATGGGTAAGGGTGATTTATCCACAGAAGAGTTCAATCTCCATCGTCGATTAAGTAATGAAGGTTTATGTTCTCAGTTGATTCAACCTTCTGGTTATCCATGCTCAGAACACATTGTAACATTTTCTTCTCCTCTTCACTAGCATTATTCATTCTTTTTCTATTCAACTAATATTAGGGTAGTGATGATTTTCATTGAAAGATATAACTGATTAAAGAAGGGTTTTTTACATTTTGCATTTTTAATTTCTGTAGACCCAAACAAAGGATGGTTACATATTAGGTATTCAACGTGTATCGTCTAGTAATGGAGCCATACAAGCTAATTCTGGTCCACCTGTTCTCCTGCAACATGGGCTTTTCCAGGTTTTGATCAATCCTTACTATTAAAGTTACTATGAGCTTGTAGTTACTAGTGTTTTTTTCCCATGAAACTTTTTGAACATGTGATGTAGTTCTCAAGCTTCTCCGTTTATTTCTGAAGTACCTTCGACTTTGCAATTGATTTCTATTGAATTTCATATGCTTGAAAGGATTGTAATAAGTCACATAGACAGACTATCAATTTCGCATGTCAACATTTTAGAACTAAGGTTCACATTGATTTTGTTAGGAAGTTGCGATTTGGGAAATGTGAATATCTATTAAAGTATGCAGCCATGCGGGTTTTTGTAAACACTTGCATTCAATCTCTTAGAGCTGGAGGTCATTTAGACAAACTGCATACTTTGTTACATTGCTAACCCAGACATCCTCTAGAAGCTTGATGACTTTGGACTATTTATTTCAACACAAGTCTCGTGTCAGAAATTCTACAATATAGTTTTGCGTCTTGCTCACTTCATGTTAGCATCTTGAAATTTTGTCAATAAATCAATATGGTAATATGTTTAACAAATCAGTTTTGCGTTGTATGTTAATTTTATTTTTCTTACGTTTTTGTCGTGGAATTATGGAGAGATTAGCTTACTTCGATGCATGTACAGGGTGGTGATGCGTGGTTTTTGAATTCTGCGGAGCAATCACTAGGCTTCATCCTTGCGGATCTTGGTTTTGATGTTTGGGTTGGGAATGTACGCGGTACTCGTTGGAGCCATGGACATATCTCCTTATCTGAGGAGGATAAGGTGTGATTCAGTTTTGCTTAACCACACTCTCTCACATACACTCAGTGCATGCATACCATATTGATGGGTTTCTCAGAAGTTAGAAGTTAAAAGAATAGACATAAGCAGATAGAACTTGAAGTTGAACTTTAAGAAGTAGATAGACCGCGTTTAAATTCAACCAACACTCTTCTATAATCAATAGATTATACTTCATAAGAAAAAAATCATGAGAGTCTGCCTTTTAAACGACACTACAATAACTATTCCTGCTAGAAAGAAACCCCTTGGAAAAGAAACACAGTACTAAGGCCTGAAACACCCTCCCACAGAGTAGAAACTAGTAAACATTCCTAAACAGAAGACAATCCTAAAGAAACACAATATGCCCCTGCATCACATACTTAGTTACCGGAAGCGCTCATACTGTATACGTATCTCACTGAGAAGCGCACTTCTACGCTTCTCACAAGGGAGCACGTAGGGAGCTCGCTCCTATCTAGTGAGATTCACGTTCCTACCTAGTGAGATTCACGCTCCTGTCTCGGGGGGAATTTTATATACTAATTAGAGACCAGTTAAGAAAGAACATTAAAAGTTATGAATTCAACCAAAAAAGAAAATTATTTCATTAGATATAATAGTATCACACCAGATAAGCTAAACACTCAAAGCAAAAATTTATTCTTAGATGCTTCTTATTAAAAAAAAATTGGGCATATATATATGCAACATTTGATCAACAACTTCTTGAAACTCTTCCGGCGTACTCAACTCATCGTCTAATCTTTTATTTCTATACACGAACTCGACCAATTCATGAGCTCGTAGGTATTGCCTAGCTAAAGCAAATAAATACTCTAGCCTATGTTCTTCCATGGTACTGGATTTCAAGAAAAGAAATTAGAATAAGAATGTTAATGGAGTAGAATTTTTCATAGAAAACAGTGGGAGTATATATATCGACTGCACCTCCACCATCTTCTTCTATATCGACTGCACTTCCACCTCCACCTCCGCTTCCAAACCCAAGCTCTCAAGATACAGAAGCACGAAATCGGCTTAACAATGCTTGAAACAAAAGACAAAAGAAGTAATTTTGAAGTAGACATTTTATTTTATTTTGATTTCCTTAATATTTTCTTTTATATGTATTAGGAAAAATAGATTTATCAATCATATTAATAGTAAAATTAATTTATATTTTACGCTCCTCGTACGCTCCCCGCTCCTCATTTTTTAAAAATTTCACGAATCTCTCTTCCGATCTCGCTCCCGCTCCCATCCTCGTACCCGCTTCTGGTAACTAAGATCACATATGGTCGGGTTTAGCCGTTTAGGCATCTCAGAGTTATAACTTGTAAGGCTGTGTTGATTTTGCAGGAATTCTGGGATTGGAGTTGGCAGGAATTGGCTTTGAATGACCTTGTAGAAATGATCAATTATGTATATTCAGTAACAAGTTCAAAAATATACTATGTGGGGCATTCACAGGTATCATATCCCTGTCGCTTCTCATTTTGGTACTTTAGTATGTTGTTGTAGTCCTTGTTACTCATTCTCATTGCAGCTCATTCATTCTGATATCTTTTTAGGGAACCATTATGGCTCTAGCGGCTCTTGCTCAAACAGACATAGTGAAGAAGGTTGAAGCTGTTGCTCTACTTTGTCCCATATCTTATTTGGGCCATATCAGTGCTCAATTTGTACTTAGAGCAGTTGGTACACATCTGGATCAGGTGCATTTCTTGCATGGAGACGCTTACAATTCTAATTGAAGCTTCTATTTCTTTTTCTTTTTTAAATTAATTAATCACTGACTGCTGGAATTGTTTCTGTGCAATATGTACGCAGATGATTTTGACTATGGGAGTCCACCAGCTCAATTTTCGAAGGTCTCTGATTTATTTTATTTTCCTACTTTTGAAATAGGTTTTATGAATGATACATCTTTTATCCTGATTAGACTATTTCAAACATTCTATTTTGTATTCAGTGAAGTTGGAGTTCACATATTAAATTCAATATGCGAAGGCCATATAGACTGTAACGATTTGCTAACTTCCCTAACAGGTTTATTCTCTTTATCCTCCTCATTTTAGCTACTCACTTAGTCTTGTTTGAACTTAGCTATGTATTACCTGGCAAAACAGATCTTTTCAGTATCATTCTGGAAGTTGGCCTTATAATTTGTTTAGATGAAGAAAATCATTATCCTCTGATTCTATTGGTATCAAATAAATTGTAAGATGCTGATTCTGGTCACATCTCAAATTGCTCGTCTATGATATGGAATAAGAATCTAAAGTCATGTCCTAGTCTTGCAAATGACGTGTAATCTTATATTAAATCAATGTCTATAAACATGAAGCATTAACAGAATCATACAATCAAGTATTCAAAGTTCAACAAGTGGAACTGAAGGAGTTTAATATGCTGCTAAGTTTATACCGTTTTAAAAACTTATTTGGACTGGTTTGCAGGGAAGAACTGCTGCTTCAACAACTCGCACGTCGACTTCTATCTAGAGTTTGAACCGCATCCATCATCAGCCAAAAACTTGAACCACCTTTTTCAAAGTAAGTATTTTTAGACCTTGAAACACTCCCTGCAATTTTATGGTAGAAAATAGTTGTGTAATTTTCGCGGTTCATGGTAAAAGGTTACACCTTTAAGAATTGGCTTGTTGGACCTGGATCATGATCAAGGCATTTTCACATTAGGATTTTGTTGTTTATGGTTAAGCTTATATTACCGTATGTGACCCTTTGATACATTAGGATTTTGTTGTTTAAGACGTTTAGTGACACATGATGTACATTACTGTATCTCTACAACTTCTCGGATAGTGCTGTTTCAACATTTACTTTTATCTTGGCAGTGATTCGCAAAGGTAAATTTGCAATGTATGACTATGGATTATGGGGCAACATCAGACGATACGGTTCATTCCAACCCCCGGCATTTGACATCTCGAGCATACCCACTTCTCTGCCTATATGGATGGGTTACGGGGGTAGCGATGCCTTAGCAGATGTGACTGATCTGGAGCAAACTGTTAATGAATTGAAGTCTACGCCCGAATTGCTGTATCTTGAATCTTATGGTCACATCGACTTCATCTTGAGTGTAAATGCTAAAGAAGATGTATACAGCCACATGATCGACTTCTTTAGGTCATCCAGAAAGTCTAGTAGTTTTTGAATGCTGCCATAAATATATGATAGTTACCCTTATACATTATTCATTTATTTGTAATTACTAAATGTATTTGTTAGCAAACCCACTTTGTTCGTTAAGATCACTTAATTCAAATGTGGTTAAGATCTCTATCAAACTTCTTACCATATAACTTATCTTTGCAGGATACAAGATGAAGCAAGTTCGTCTCAACTATCAGGAAGTAAGATATCAAAGCAACTTAACCGTTAAATTAGAGGAGACTGATTGAGTATGTTCTTCGTACACTTTCTTGGAACCTATTTGTGCAGATTGATGAAGGAAAAACAACTTGGCTTGTGTTTGAATTGGATGTTTGGTTAATTGAAATTTGTTGGACAGGGTTGGCGTTAAAGGCAGGTGAGCTACTCTATTAGAGGAGCTGGTTAATGAGATTGATCATCAGGACCTTTGCATCTACGAGCTGCCATGTAAGCCTGAAACTCAAGTTTCTAGCTAGTATTTATTTTCTCTTTTTTGAGTCAGTAACAACTCTCAAGCACCTTGAGACTGTTTGTATCATGGCAATTCCATCGTAAGTTTAGATGTAGCAGAATTTGATGTGAATCCATGACCCCTAGGTAGGTAAAGTGGTAAACCATTTGAATTTTGAAAATAATTATTGTTATGGGATTCCATATATTTTTATTATAATGACGAGTTCATTGGAGACAGAAGTAACAAGGTTCGGAGTTTCCAGTCCCACTTGATTTGTCTCAATCATCATAATATTAATACTTAGTTGATTATAACAGCAGCGAAATTCAACTGATCATAGTCTATATCAGGATTCAGATACCATCCATTTAATGCCATTTCCAAATGCTTCAATATACTGGTAAGAAAAAACATCTTCAGCCTTTCCGCCCTCTGCTGTTTTCTTTTCCATTTCATTGCCTTTATCTTCATCCCGCTCATTCTCAAAGATACATCTCTGCGCTACTTTACCACCGATCCACCAAGAACCATGCCGTGGTTAAGTTATCACCTCTGTGTGGAAATCTAGCAACTAAAACAGCCAAACTCAAATTCTTCCATCGGCGGTGAGTAATGACACAAGGCCCTGCTGGGTGAGCAGGACGTTCTCCGCTGGACCCCAAACCAACAACAACCCGTTACCTTCAGCTTATTTTGCAAATCTGGCAGGCGATTCAGACTCGGCAGTAACTCTTTAGGTACTGGTTTAACCGCCATAAAACTCGTAAGCTGAATTTCAGCAGACGTGCTTAATTCTACCATCTCCTCCGTTTGTGGAGAAACTATGCTACCAAAATAAACACAAACAACTGAGCCATGAGTTCGAGTCATACAATGGAACTTCTTCTGCAGCTTTTCATGTGCCTCTAATTTGATCATCGTCGGATATTTGAGTAAGGGTAACTGGCTTGGTCAGACGGATGTATAGAACACAGCTTCAGTGGTTTCACATTCTAGTGTTTCAAAAGAATGAACCAACATACAAAATGTTTTTTCACGGTTCTTGAATTGAGTTGATACCTAGAGGAACTAAAAGTAGGGTATCAGGAGTAGTAGCTGGGGAGGCAGGAAGAGCAAGGTAGAAATTTAGTTGGCTTTGGTGTGGAAATAGCAGCAAGATCAGTAACCCATAAAGCCAATCAGTTTATTCATACAAGAATTGGGTGTGGGAATATTTTGGATCTTCCATGTCCAAACCACCAGAAGAAAAGCTGACTATCTTGGATCAAAATTGAAGTAATAAACATGTATGTCTGTTTTGTTGATAGTTGCTTAATTCATCATTTGGCCTGTACCTTGAGTACGTTTGAGTTGTGGAGAGGGTTAACTTGTCCTTGACATGTCGATTGCACTTCAAATAAATTTTTGGCCGGTAGAGATTTCGTGGTTTTAAACTCCGGAAAACCATATATTTCTTACATGCAAAACATTTATTATTATAGATGTTTAATTTTAGGTAGGATGTTCTTTCCATTGAGCATCATGATCCCTCAAAAAGTAAGTGTACTTCGCATATGTAACTTCATCCATCGAATTGAATTTCAGTCGTCGGGGTCCTCTGTGAAGTCTCTTTTCCATTAACTCAGTTCTCAACCTCCTTCCCATGTTCCTACCAATGGGCAACAGTGCTTCCTTAATCATTTAAGTGGAACCACATCGTTACGTCATTCTACATTTCTACATCTGGAACTTCTGAACCTTCTGAATAATTGCGTGCAATATGGTTTTGTCTCCCCATACTCTCCTTTACATCTCACACCCTCCTTTTGGCTCGATCGAATCTTAGATTTCCTCTCGACTCGTACGTCCTCCTGCAGAATGTGATGTGATAATGGGATTCATAAATTATGATTAGGAAACAGATTAACAAGGAATAAGTAAAATAGACAAAGAGATTAACGTGGTTCGGTACGGCATAGATTACCGCCTACTCCACGGACAAAACCCCGTAAGGTGAAATATATTAGAGATCATCAGAGTTTACAACTCTCTGAGATAGTTTTACAATTACATTGTGATTCTTATTTATAGAGATAAATGACTAATAACCCTAGACTAGAAGATAATAACATATCAATTATCTTGATTGCAGTATATATTCTTATAACTGACTTGATCTTCTAGATCTTCTAATATATCTTTCATGCATGTGGTATCTTGACTCACAACCACCTCGGTCTTCTCGGTGGTTATATATTCCATTA
>JAJJMA010068785.1:0-27317 GCA_023529015.1 Papaver nudicaule
AAAAAATGAAGATAAATCGTCAAGATCTTCATCATAAGCATGACGATTTTTCAACATTCAAGAACAATCGTCATGATTTAATCATCGACCTTGACGATTTTTTCTCTGTAACTTGAAAAAATTAAGCATTTTTCATACAAATCATAGTGTTTTTAGTGAACTAAGCTCCTCAATGGAGTATGGTTCGATTATGTTTGACCAACCATCTTTGTATTGTAAGTTAATCAACAAACCAAGTTTCAAAATCCGAATTTTGAAGTTGTTAAAGTTTAATTTGGATTTTAGAGATGAAGAAATGAAATAGAGAGAAGAAGATTGTTTGTTGTTAATGATATAGAGAAGATGGTTTTTGTTTGAGTGTTTTTTATTAGTTTTGTAGTAAGATTAGTAGTAAAATTAGTGTTCCGAATTTTGAAGTTGTTAAAGTTTAATTTTTTTGGATTTTAGAGATGAAGAAATGAAGTAGAGAGAAGAAGAGTGTTTGTTGATAATGATTTTTTTTGGGTGTTTTTTGATTAGTTATGTAGTTAAATTAGTAGTAAGATTAGTGTAGGGACATTTTAGTATTTGCACACAGTTTTACCTCCCCCTATAAACTGGGGTGGGACATTTGAAGTAGTGCTCGCCCCCATGAAATATGGGCTCGCCCCCAAATTAGCCAGGTTGTTCTAATGCAACATACACATTTCACATTTCCAACAAGAAAAGAAACACTGAAATATAATGCAGGATCGCTGAATGCAAGTACCAATCTTCTTAAAATGAGCACATTCCTTACATTGAAAACAAAGTGGTCAAGAAATTAGTCTATACAAGCCCTTTCATAAACCATATATACTCCCTCGGTCCAAGATTAATTGAGCTAATTGAAGTTTGCACAAATTTTAAGGTAAGGAGGAGGGAGAGTATTTTGTACAATTTTTTTCTTCAAAGTATGCCTTTATTGATAACAAGATAGTAAAATTTAGAAATGACATTTCTCTCAAACTATGACACGTATATATCGTTGGAAAACATTTGAAAACATCTACTTAACGAGTATAAACACGACTACGAAATTATACATATTTCTTATACAAGCATTTTTTAACAATATTCAATCAAAATGGTAAGTTTAGAAATATGAAATGTATATTTGAAGTAGCTCAAGTTATGTGAGACAAAAATTTAAATTTAATAGCTCAATTAATATGGGACGAAGGAGTGTATGTTAGTGTATGTTATCTTTCATTACTGTTTGTCAAGGAAGGTAAATGTTTGTTTCAATGTTTGTGAATATGGGCAACTGGCCAAGTTTGCTAGAACAAAACATGATTCCGCCCGAACATTGTTTGCATGTAGGACACCTCTGCATCAATGGCTTTCATGATGAGTCTGGCTAATGTGATTTTTTCATCTGTCGTGCCCTTTAGAGGAATTTTTTTTTTTTTTTGATAAGCTAGCTAAAGCCGGACCCAGGTCCTTGCACGAATCGAGCCAGTTGGACTGGCCCCACTGCCAGATCGAACCCCGCTAAAGCCCTCTATACAACTATTCAACTACAAACCTTTACAGTGGAGATTGAACCCCTGACTTTCTCCTTACTCGAGTTCGTGGGATACCATTGAGCTATGCTCTTGGAAAACCATTTACCAAGGGAGAATTTGATACTCCCTCTGTCTCAGATTAATTGAGCTAGTTCAATTTAAAATTTCTCCCAAATTAATTGAGCTAGTTCAAATATATAGGTTATGTTTCTAATGTACCCTTTTAATTGACTTTGTTATGAAATTTTAGTATAATAAATATTTATTATTTCATAGTCATGTTTATACTCGTTACATAGGTTTTTAAAATGATTTTCAACTATATAAAGTTTACAAAGATACGTGTCATAATTTGAGAGATATGTCGTTTCTAAATTTTACTATTATGTTATCTATAAGGGTATGATTGGAAAAAACAATAAAAATCTATTTTCTCTGTTTCCTGTCTTAAGAATTGTGCAAACTTCAACTAACCCAATTAATTTGGGACGGAGAGAGTATTTCTTATGTTTGGATTTTAGTTGCATACATGCATGAAGGTAATCTGCTGGTTAATTAGCTTTAAGCAAATTTATGCATATATAAGAAAACACAATTAATAAACATAATAAAATATTTTTGTTATTTTTAGCATACGAGAAAAGACAACAAATTCGTAGATTGTACCATCAATAGGGTTTTTTTTTTTGATAATAAAACCTTAGATTAAACTAATAAATTAGACATAACATAGTTGTTTTCTCGCTCAGCGAGATTGAGGCAAGCCTCATTAGAGATTACATCAAAAAGAAAGCAAGGAGGATATTGTTTAAAATAGAAAGGAGCAGGGATAGTCGAGTTGAGTTTCTCCACTAGAGTTCTAGCTGCCAAGTTTGCCTCCTTTGCAATTACGTTAAAGACATAATTAATACGGTTACTCATATTGCTTAGTAGAATTTTGCCTGTGTTGTTCCAGAGCGATCTAGTCTGCCACCTTTTGCCTTCAGTTCTTCCCAAAATGATGTCCTGAATAGCTTTACTGTGTCCTTCTACTTCAATGTTTGTTTCATGTAGTTCCATGCTCCAGTTAATTGCTGCGGAGACAGCTACAATCTCTCCTTCATCCCTGCTTAGAGCTTCCACCGCTTGAGCTCTTACTTCCCTACAAAAACCATTAGAGTTTCTCGCAATTAAAGCATAGCATATCATATTTGTGCCAGGATTCCATTTTACTGCCAAGTTGATTTTAATTGAGTTTGGTTTTGGACTTGTCCAATCCTTGGTCTCTACAGATAGCTGAGTTTGTTGCTGTCTAGTTAGGTTGAGTTTTGGCTTATTATTATCAACCCAAAAAGAAACTGCTCTTTTCATAACAGACAAAGGGGAGTGGTTTAATCCTTTATACATTTTGTCACATCTAGCTTTCCAGATGTGCCAAATCATTGCTGCACAAAAGCCACTCCAAGAACCTATGTTACTATGCCATCCTATGGGTTCTACTGACCACCCAGTTATCCAATCTTGGAGAGTAGGGGTTTGTACTCCTGGAGGAAAAGGACTAAATCCTGAAGTAAACCAGATTGCCCTAGCAAAAGGACATTCTATTAACATATGCTCCATTGTTTCATTCACAGCTAAACACATCTGACAGATGTTAGGAACATCAATGAATTTAGAAATAGTAGCAGCACATGAAACCATTTTTTGCATACATTTGTAAACAAAGTTATTTGCTCTAGGGGCAGACTTTATTGCCCAAATTTTATCCCAAGGTGAATTAGGTAAAACCGTAAAACCTGTTAAGGCTCTGTAAAGAGATTTAGTTGTAAAAAAACCATCCATTTCTAGAGTCCATTGAATGTTATCTCTATTATTAGAGTTAAATTTAATATGACTAATAGCTCTAGCAGTGTTATCATCAAAATGGTTTCTAATTAACTCATGGTTCCAATCAAGAGTTATTGGGTTCATTAACTCACTTACAAAGATAGGTCTGTTATCAGATAGAGAATCAGGAAGGGGGAAGATTCCTGGAATCCATCTATCCTCCCATATTTTAGTAGTTTTACCATTACCTATTTCCCAAAAACAGTAAGGTCTAATATAACTAAGCCCTTTCTGGATACATGTCCAAATCCATGATCCAGTTTTGTTTACTTTGACATCTAAAGCATGAGGACAATTTCTAAAATTTTTCGCTTTTAATAACTGCGCCCATAGAGCATCCGGGTTGGCTAGTAGGTTCCATGCTAACCTTCCTAGCTGAGCTTTATTATTAGCTTTTAGGTCTCTAAATCCTAGACCCCCTAAATTTGTTGGTTTGCAAAGTGCATCCCAAGCTTTTAGGATTAGATCTCTTTTACCTTCCTTCTTTCCCCACCAGAATTTTCTTTGTAGGGAAATGAGTTGGTCAGTAATTTCCACTGGGAGTTTAAAACATCCCATTTGATATATTGGTATTGACTCCAGAGTATGTTTCACTGCTATAGTCCTGGCTGCTTGAGTTAGCTGCCTACCTCTCCAGTTTTGAAGTCTTGATTTAAATCTTTTAACCATTGAGTCGAAACATTTAATTTTCGACTCTGATGTGAACATCGGTGTTCCTAAGTAGGTTTCATCTGAGCTTATTTTTCGCACTTTCAAAATACTCATAATAAGTTTTCCAAACCTATTGGGTAATTTTTTTGTAAAGAAAATACCTGATTTCTGAAAATTTATGCTTTGGCCTGAGGCCGAACAGAAAGAGTTGAGGATAGCCAAAAGATTTCTAGCTTCTGCAAGGCTGGCTCTAGCAAAGATGATACAGTCATCCGCAAACAGCAAATGAGATACAGGTACACTATCTCTAGCTACTCTAATACCATGAATTGATCCATTTTGTTCTCCTTTTTTAAAAAGTCTAGTTAGGCCTTCCATACAGAGAAGAAACAAATATGGGGATAAAGGATCCCCCTGACGGATTCCTCTAGATGGAGTGAAAAAATTCCCTGGAACTCCATTACACAAAACTGCAATGGCCGGAGTGCTTATACATTGAAAGATTAAATCACACCAATCCTTAGAGAAACCTAGCTTTTCCATTACTTTCATTAGATAAGGCCAACTAACTTTATCAAAAGCCTTACTCATGTCTAATTTTAAGCCCATTAGACCTATTACTTTTTTGTTTTTTTTGAATTTGTGCATTGTGTGTATCAGTTCCTGAGTCATGACTACATTGTCAGTGATCTGCCTATTTTTCATAAAAGCAGATTGGAAAGGGGAAATAATCCTAGAAAGAATGGGTCTAATCCTATTTGCTAGAATTTTAGATATGATCTTATAAGTAGTATTGCATAGGCTTATTGGTCTAAAGTCACTAGGAGTAGTTGGGTTGTCTATCTTAGGAATTAAGGCTAAAAAGGTAGTATTAATTTCTTTAAGAAGGAATTTAGTAGTAAAAAAGTTTTGGACCATGAGACACACATCATGCTGGATAAGTGGCCATTGATGAGTGAAGAACTTAACATTAAACCCATCTGGACCCGGAGATTTATCTGAAGCAAAGTTTTTAACTACTTTAGTGATTTCCTTAATTGTTGGAATAGCCGTAAGAGTTCTATTTTCCTCACTAGAAACTTCAGATTGAAATAAATCAAAGACAGCATCATTAGAATTAGGTAATGGTTCATTAGAAAAGCTTTTAAAATGGTTTGTAAGGGCATTGGAAATGTCCTTATGATTAGTATGGGTTACCCCATTTTTATCAGTAATAGCTGAGATACGCATTTTCCTTCTTCTATTAAGAGTACAACTATGGAAAAATCTAGTGTTTCTATCTCCAAATTTGATATGGTTATCCTTACATTTTTCCTTCCAAATCTTTTCCTCTTGGTCGTAGAGAACTTCTAAGTCAGCTATATTTTCTTCTAATTCCTTATCTTTGTCCCCTAAACAATTACTCGCATGGAGCCTATCTATTTTAGCAAGAGTGTTTCTAATATTTGTTTGAACCATTCCAAAAACCTCTCTATTCCATTTGATCAGGTCTTTCTTAACTAATTTAAGTTTTCCCGTAACAGAAAATTGGATAGAACCCCTAACAGTTGTGTCCCAGCACTGCTGAATAATTTCTAAAGCTTCTGGAATTTCTAACCATAGGCTAAAGAACCTATAAGGCGTAGCTCTATTAGGTTCATAAGGTTTAGAGTTTAGAAGGATTGGACCATGGTCTGAAGCTATTGCTGGCAAGTGAGTGACCGTAGCATTTGGGTGTAGTGCTAGCCAGTCAGTGTTTGCCAATGCTCTATCTAGACGGGCTTGGACTTTGTTTGGGAATTTTTGTTGATTAGACCAGGTGAAAGTTGGTCCTAAGAATCCTAGGTCAATTAGCCCTATGGATTCTATTACAGATATAATTTTAATCATTGCCTGATCATTAAAAGGTTTTCCCCCCCTTTTCTCAGCCGCTGAGAGGGTTAGGTTTAAGTCTCCTATGATTAACCATGGAGTGTTTATTTCATGTGACATTTCTTCTAAGAACAACCAGTCTTTGATTCTATCCTTCTTAGAAGGATTCCCATATACAAAGGATATGGTTGAGAAGGCGACATTTGGTTTGTTTAATTCACTGGCTAGGATATGAATCATTCTCCTAGAAGAATTCAAGATATCAACAGAAAGATGATCTGCCCAAGCAAGTGCCAGACCACCTGATAGCCCAATTGGATTTACTAAGTGAAATTTATCAAAACCACAACTATTTAATATATGTTTAAGTTTGTCTGGTTTATTCCTAGTTTCAGAAATGAACAAGAAATCTGGCTTATGACTTAAACACAATTTCTGAAGATGGGTAGCGGTCTTACTAGATCCTATTCCTTGACAATTCCAGGATAATATATTCATATTGTTGTTCTAAGAATTTTAAAATATACTTGTTCTAAAATGATGTTAAGATCTGACAGAATAGGATGATGTGTTAAATCCAGTAATACTAAAATAATTTAATCACTCTAATGAACAGAATAGACTAAAGAAATATATAGTAAAGTTAATAATGACAAACCTATGAGATCAAGCACAATATTAACTTTAAATCAGGACAGGTTAAATCAGGACAAGTTATTAGAACAGAAGTAAAATTCTAAAAATTTAAAGGAGAAAGTTATTAATGGGTTACCTGTGGCTCCTGATCTTGGAAGAATCTCAGCTGATCCAAGTGCATAGGAAAAGATTCATCATTTTGATTGTTGAAAGCCAGTTCATGAGTTTGAAGGTTAGATCCATATTCATAAATAGTATGAAGGTTGAGTTCATGATGAGATGCAGAATGAGAAGTAGATGCAAGAACTGTAGGAATAGATTCCACAGATTCAGACTCAGATTGTTCATTCGGGTCATAGTCAATTGCACAAGTAGTTGAGATGGTATTACAGGACTGACTGGACGAGTCAGAGTCTGAAAAAGTTATGATAAAAGCAGGGGTAGGAGTCAGCTCTCTAGTGATTAATGAAGCTCTATTAACTTGGGTATTGACCTGAACCGGAAGATTCGGGTTAATGATTACCGGATCCATTAAAGAATCACCTAGCCAAGTGGGAGTAGAGAATGGACTATCCGAGTCCGAGGAAGAAATAACCACAGTATGCATCGAGCTAGAACCTAAGACCGAGTTTAGCCCAGAAGGTGAGCCCAAAACAGAGTTAGGAATATCTTCTAGAAGCCCAGTAAAACTAGAGTGGCCAAGAGAAATCGAATGCCTATTGATTAAGGCTGGCATGGAAGAGGATTCTCCTATAGTAAATCTTCTGTGACGAGGAGGAGAATCTTCATCATCCGGTGATGGGTGGTAATGTCGTTTGCCAAGAACTGAAGATGGAGAAAAAGTTGCTGAAAAGAAAGATTCATCCGAGTCCGCTTCAGAAATTTCCATTGAAAGAGAATCTAAAAAATCTTCAGGGTTTGGGGATGCAGTTGAGTCTGCATCATCCGATATTATCATATCAACGCTTGGATTCAGGAAGTTAAAATCATTGTTTGGTGAGTTAAAATCTTCACTAGAAACATCACTGAGCACTATTGGAGATCTAGTTGGTGAGTAAACATTGTCTAAAGCACCACTATGAATCAAAACCTGTATCATTGGACAGTTGTTCAGACTATGGGCTAACCTGTTACAGCTAGTGCAGTAAACCGCAGGTGGGTTTAGAGGTTTGAAGATTAGAGTAATCATCGAACCATCAATAAAGATGACAGATCTTTGAGCAATGGGACGCTGGATATTAACACGAAGGAAAACCATAATAACATCTGACAAATCAGATTCCACAATATCAGTTTTGATAAGGGTTCCTAAAGGCTGGCTAAGCTGCATGAGAGCATCCTCAATACAGTTTGGAGGTAGCATTGACAGTTGGAGATTTTCTATGACATACCAAAGGTGAATAAATTTTATGGGTTGTAAGACATAGTCTCTATTCGGGTTCCAGATCTCTAAAGGGATAACATCACCAAAAATAAACCAAGGGTTTCCAGCCAAAACCCAAAACAAAGCATGGATACTAGCAAAACTGATTTTGTAGTAGTCTTGAATGAAACGAGATATGTAAAAGCGCACTGACTCTCCCCAACGATACTGGAGAGCATGACTTATCTGAGTTAGGGTATAATCCTGAGTAGTAAATAGTCTACCAATCAAGCAAAATTTACCAATAACAATACGGTTTGGGGTATAGCGAAAAGCATGGACACGAGGACTTAAGTTTGAAGGGGAAGATTGATCATAATGAAGATTGGAGGTTGGGTTGTCAAGAGAGTAGATTGTTTCCGAGTTAACTACCATTGTGGATGTTTCAAAGAAGAGTTAATAAGAAAACAACAAGAGCAAAACAACAAGAGTAAAAACAGACAGGAAGTAAATGGATTCAGAAAAGAACGAACCGACTATGGAGGGATTATATAGCTTAAGCCTTAGAAACTTATCTAAATCACCTATACCCATGCACTAATAGCTAGGTGGCTGTAGGCAATGGGTTTTGCATGCGCATGCAGGGAACAATGAAATATTAGGTAAATCTTAACAATTAATACGAGAAGACAATGCAAGAGGAGAGAAGATCAGACGATTTGATCAAAATCTGGATGGTCCAAATTTGATCAAGCCTATTAGAATGGCCATATGATGTGATGAATTGATTTCTACCCTTAGATTAGCCGTTGGAATAGTAACCGAAGCATTAAAGAAGGTGAGGTGAAGCATGGATAGGGTAAGTACATTAACAGTGACATGTTAGGGTAAGTACGTGAATAGTGACATATTCCAATCCAGCTAATATGATAAGACGTTTTTCAAAATTCAAATTGTGATTAATTTATTCTAGAGATGAACACAATAGGATGCATATCAAATTTATGCAAAAACAGATGGAAATTTTATGCATGCATATCAAATCTATGCATGTGTATGTCCTATCAATTTTCCTAGAGAGGCCGACATTGAATGCATGTTATGAGTTAATTTTCATGGCCTGTTAACTTTAGTTTTTGCAGATAAGAAATCTTGGCAAAAATGACTCCTGATACAATCCAAAAGAGGAAAAAACATTTAGCATATTCTTTTGGTTTGTATGTATTTAATGAGAATTTAATTTAATGAGGTATAAACTCTAGAAAAAACTGACAATCTAAGATTTAATGCCTTAAAAGGATATGACTAATCATCCAAAAAATTTTGCATAGATACCGAGAGGTTGAGAATACTAAAAGATGAACATTAAATGGGATCATGAATGATCTTCCATATAAAAGAAGCCAAGGGAAGAGAGAATTGAGAGACAGAGAAAGAGGGATAAGAACAAAGAAAATCAGAGAAAAGGTAGAAGAAGATGAATTTTTCCATGAATGGGAAAGAGTATCGAATGAAGATTGGAGTTGCTGCTGTAAGAAGACAGGTTCCATGTATCTTTGGAGGAAAAGATCATGTGTTGTGGGTTCCTCATGATCATCCACTAGAGATCCATGAGCATTATCCAACAGGACTGGATCCCGAAGGAAGAGAAGAAATTGATATTGAGCCAGAGACAGAGGGAATAGATAGTGAGATAGCAGGTGAGATTTTTGATCTTGAATCCGAGCCAGAAGAGAGAGAAGAAGTTGATTCCAAGTCTAAGAAGAAAGAAATTGATGGTGAAGATGATGATGAAGTTGAATCCGTTCTTAAAGAGACCAAGTCAGAGAAGAAAGAAGTTGATGGAGAAGATGATGGTGATGTTGAAACCGTTCTTGAAGAGACCAAGACTGAGAAGAAAGAAGTTGTAAGCTTTTTGGAAGATGATCAAGAGAAAACAGATCCAGAGACAGGAGGAGAAGCATCAATGAGCAAGCCAGGAAAAGAGAAGAAGGAAGCCGAATAGAAGAAAGTTAGAGAGAAACGAGGTAAGAGATGGATATGTAAAAAGTACTAGTATCTGAGAATCCAAAAGAGAAGACTAAACTACCAGAAAATCTTTTTTCTTCTTTTTTATTAAGTTTTACTTTGTTTTGTTTTGGATGTGTATGATGAATATGTTTATATAAATATGTGAATGGTTTTTATGATTTGAGAATGTTGATGTTTTTGTTTTGAAAATGCTATAATTTCATTTGAATGATTTTCAAAGCAGGAATTCTTTTCAAAGCAGTTGAATGATTTTCAAGGCAAACAGTTCTATTATTTTCCTATTAGCACAGATATGCATAGAAGGTTGAATCCCGGCAGATACTACAAAGACAAGGAATCAGATATTACCAATACACTTAAGCATACACATAAACACAATAACACACTTAAGCATACACATAAGCATACATATAAACACAATAACACAGAATCAGAAACTCAAAATACACTGCATCATACTACAGATTTCATTTCTTAATCAAACAGTTATCATGCTTCCAAACACAACTACAGCAACAAAAGAACTAAGAAGGAACAAACCCAGGTGTAAATCTGAAAGATACTCATTTTTATGCATATGGATGGATTTATGGAGGATGACATGAACTGCAATGCATCAACAATCAATCTGATTTCCATAGCCTTCGATCCATAGAGATTTTCCATTACCAGAAGCCAGCAGTTCGAAACTACTCCATAACGGCTCTATTTGCTTTGTTCACTGTTTTGGAGAAGAGAGAGAAAAAGGTAAGTTTGTTTTTGATCATCAATATGGGTTGATACCCCACAATATCATATTAATTAGTTATTCACTATCCCATCCCATCCAAAAATTAGTTATTCACTTTTTGCCTAAATTTCATACTAAAATAATTTTGTTTCTCAACAGTTTACTCCAACACCTTAGTATTTCTTGCTGAAACAATCTAAATGAACTGCCAGTTTCACTTTACCCATGTAAATTCAAGAAACCAATTTGGCGGAGGAAATGGGCTTGGGAGCCAGCCTAGCATGTTAGGTCAACTGCCTACCCTGGCCTTAAGCTCCCTCCACGACGACGCCAGTGGATATCATGGTGTCAAGTTTAGTTTTATGCAAAATTTGGGGTAACAAAATAGATAATTGAAAGGTTATTAGAAGATTATGCACATCATTATAACAAATATAGCATGTATCAGCTTTTATCCTCTAGCTTGCCAGTATTTTGCATTAACACTGCAATTTTACTCTTACTTTTAAACATTCTCCAATAATGTTCGGTAGGAGTGATTGATCTTCTGCAGCAATTTCGATTATAATTAATTTTATTTATGACAATCACCAATTACGAAACTTTAATAAAGTAATTATATTTTTATACAGTTTACTCCAAGAACTTAATTATTTCCCGCAAAACCAATTAGATCAAGTGCCAATTTAACCCCAGAAAAGCTCAAGAAATCAATTTGTAAGACCCTGATTCATATGCCTAGCTCACCATCTTTCGGCTAACATATATAGATATAGTTTTAGTATGAGAACAAGGAAGAAAAACAAAGAAATGGACCACGAAGATTATGCAGCAAAAGTAATTTGTGTGGCTTAGCGGTCTACATGCATGCAATTGGAGTCAATAATTGTATTTGGGATTTGATTTTTCTTGTATACAGTAGAACCTCCATATAAGAATACTCTATAATGCAATAAACTCTATATAAGAATGAAAAATTATGGTCCCAAATTGGCTTAATCTTTGTGAGAGCTCGAGAAACATTGTAAGGGTTGGATTTTTGGTGTAACCTAAGTTGTGAGAGTGGGATTAGGTTAGTATCTCCTCAAACTCCTTAGGATCATATCCATGTACTAGTTAAGCAGAAATACAATTCATAGTTATACTCTTATCTCTTGTTATTTACTTATGATGCTAACTTCGGTGTCGTTCTTATGATCTTCGTACTATGCATTGGGTTTGATTAAGATCTGTTGGCTGTCGGGTATAAAGTGCTTATGCAGATTTTATACTCACACAGTTTGGCGCTAGAAACAGGGATTGATTAAAACAACTTAGGGTTTGCTGTGATTTAGGGTTTTCAAATTCTTTGGATTTTTTTTTAGGGTTCTCTAAAACTTTTCTTTAAAAGCGTATTTTCATCAATATTTTCATTATAAGTTCCATCACCTTGGGCGTCTAAAGATCTTCAAGGCTTCAGCACTCTCAAGGGCTTTGGGTAAATCATCAGCATGATAAGGTCAATGTATTTTCACGGAATACAATCCTTGAAACGGCGAGATCCAATCAAAAGCATATCAAACTTCTTCAAAATACATGTCTTTCGATAGAAACCAAGGAAAGAGTCATTCTCAATCATAAGAAACAATCATGCAAAGTTCCAGAAAATACCCTAAAAAGTTTGTTCTACAGTTACTTTAAGAAAAATAAGCCAAGGTTTATTTTTAGGGTTTTTTAATACCTAATCTATATTTGGAAATAAACTTTGCAACCTTCATGCTCAGGACTTACTCGGAAAAGGACGGCTCGCCAAAACCTCCCTATTGGGAAGGTAGATTTGGACAAAGTCATAATATAGTTAGGGTTTGGCCAAAAACGAGTATAACCCATGCTAAAATCTTGCGCGATAAAATCTGTTACAACAGACAGACATACATGTCAGACCTAGTACACTGCAATAGCCGCCCTGGACCTCACGGGTTTTTTGTCTTTTACAGGTCACAATCAGCATGACTTCGAAATCCGATCAGATGCCGAAGCAGAGAGTGGGTTCCTCGAGGCAGGGCATGAGCTCTTCGAGGCATAACACCAGATTTTCAACTAGCAAAGGACTATCGCCAGAGGTGGCAGCAAGCACAGTCCAGCACAGGGAGTGTGTAAACGAAGATGAATACTAGTAGAGGATCTAGGCCCAAATGGAGAAGGGTTCCCAGAGGGTAACGAACTACCTCAGCAACAAATACAAGAAGAAGATGGTGAGAATGACGAGGACGAGGGCGAAGACGCCATCCCAAATGAAGTAATGCCAACACATCAACCCGCCGAAGAAGCTACGGTGAGGGCTGCACAGTTCAGGAAATTGATTCTAAAAAACAAGAAAATAAGGAAACTAAAAAAGCAACTAGCAGAGGCAAATAAGAAGGTGGCAGAAAAGTCGGCTTCAAACTACAAAGGAGGCAGCGAGGGGCATTCTCGCCCACACATCGTATCCCAGTCAAAGGGGCACTCTGCATCAAGGAGCCATACCAAGATCAAGGGTGACAACAAGGGCCATGGAATCGTAGTATCGAGCAAAAGAACTGAATCCAGTATACGTCCGAAGGGGAATAGCATACACCTGGTCTACGAAAATGAACAAGCAAGGAAGGACGCCGAAACGAAGGCACTGCATCAAGTAATGATGGAACAAATTAAAACACTTCGAGCTGAACTTTTTGATAACAGAATTCAATCAGGTGATAAGATAAAGCTGACGCAAGCAATAAATGATGTCAACCGCTCGCCGCTAAGTCCCGAAATTCTCTCTAAAGCCATTCTGGTAAAATGTACCATGCCAGCATTCACGTCAATCTTTGATGGTTCGGGAGACCAAACGGTGCACATAAAAATGTACCTGAGAGTATTTTTAGCCTGGGCAGATAGGGACGAAGTACTTTGTAAGTATTATCCTTCTAGTTTGAAGGGAGAGGCCTTGGCTTGGTACGATAACCTCGCATCTAGTTCGATCTCATCCTTTGAAGAGCTATCAAAGGTGTTCATACTACATTTTTTGTACAACAACTCATCAAAGCCAGGAGTAGAGAAATTATTCAGTATCAGAGTAAGACCTGGATAATCTACCAAAATTTTTACGGAAAAATGGACATCCCAGTGTGTAGAGATGGGAAATGGAGCCTCGAGAAAGACAAAGTACGGGCGTACCTGAATGCACTTGACAAGAACTCTCCTCTATACGACAGACTCTTCTCCAAAAATGTCGAAACTTTGCAAGATCTCCGAAAATATCAGAAGGAGCGAATCACATTGGAAGAAGTTAGAGAGCAAGCAACCCAGGGGAAGGAAAACGTTCTGAAGCAAGTTCACTCAATAAACAATCTATCACTCGAAGAACGCGATCAAGCAATGAACAATCAATCAGGGGATCCCTCAAAAAGAGAAAGACACAATGACAATGACAGGTATGGCAACGAGGGTAAATTCGGTGACGGCAAATATCATGACAACAAAAAGTACAATGACAGCAGAGGAGCACGCTCTCGAGGAGAATTCGAAGGAAATAACACCCAACGAGGGCAAGAGGGAGGCAGAAAGTTTGGAACACCTCGGTCAGGATTCCCTGCATTCCAAGACAGGAAGCTCCCAAAGCTGTGTGTCCATCGAAGAAGCCCTTCGAACCATCGAGCAATCCGAGTTTGCAAGCGAAATGAGATACCCAAGGAGTAGGGGTAATCAACCTAAGCATACCAAGAATTCCAGGGATTACTGCCAATTCCATAAGTTCTATGGACATGCAACAGAGGACTGTGTCACAGCGCAGGATCAAATTTATTTCTTCATCACAAGGGACAAGTTCAAGCACCTCCTGGAGCTACCAAAGCCACCCCCAAACCATCCACAACCGAAGGAGGAGCAGAAACACGAGGCATATGTCATAACAATTGATCGAAACATCCCGAGGTTTAGCGACTGCAACTCCATAGTCCACGCAGACATCTGTAGGCGAGGCCCTGAAGGAATCCAGACAGACCGAATTCATAAAAGAGACTTCGAGGGAAAGGAAATATTCAGTGTAGGGATGAAAGGGCATCTCGAGGAGTGGCAGAAAAAACCAATTTTCTTTTCTGTGGCGGATATCCCTAATGAAGAAAGATCGCACAATGATCCCCTAGTCATTACATTGCACATCGAAAAGACGGCTATGTCCAGAATACTGGTAGACCCAGGAAGCTCCGTAGACATACTCTTCGGACGAACATACGATAAGCTACTCGGAAAGAATATTGCCTTGGTACCCTCTTCGTACAATATATACGGCTTCAATGGAAAACCCTCGACGCCAGGAGGAGAGATATCACTAATGATCCATGTGGGGAGTTTGAAACGACCAACATCATTCTGTGTGGTCGACATAGAATCTCCTTACAATGCCATCGTGGGAAGACCTTGGTTGCACAACATCATGGGAGTAGCCTCCACACTACATCGAAGAATCAGATTCCCTACCCCACTTGGAATCGCAGAAATACCAGGTGACCCAACCGAAGCTCGTGTGTGCAACGAGATAGATGTCCAAGCAAGAGAACATCCAAGAAAGGATTGTCCGAGTCAGGTCAAGCACCCAAAGATTACATATTCTTGCATAAAGGAATTCATAGCTGAAGTCGAAGCAGGGATGGCAGACACGGCCATAAGAAACGCAACAACCTACAAGAAAGGCACCCGACCTACCAACAAGGGGAAGGATCATTGCCTTAACAAGGAACAGTTCCTCGTCGCAACTAGTAGCATCCAAACTCTGAATGAATCATCAAGCGAACCTAGCTCGGACAACGGAGGCAAAAACACGCTGCAGGAGCAATTCTGGGCTGGGCCCTATGTAATCGAGAAAGCACTCGGGAACAACACATACAACTTGATTAACCTCGAGGGTCAAAAGCTAAGCACCCCAGTCGAGGGAAAGAACTTGAAGCACCTTAATTAAGGCATTTTATGTAAACAACACGTAAGAAATTGGTATCTAATAAATGAAGAAGCTTGATCTATCTAAAGTTGCACTCTTCGAGGCATTTTATTTTCAAACTCCAGATCCTACCTGAACGGGTAAAAAACCCAATCTGGCTAGGCACACTTACAAAGGCTTTAACGCCACAAAAACAAAACTGGCCATGACGCCATCTCCCCTAGTGCCTCGACGCAAATAAAAGGCTCTAACGCCAAGGCCTAGACGCCAAAAATAAAAAAGACCTCGAATAGCAAGCACAGAGCTGGTGTTCATATAAGCCGTAAGGGCCCTACGAGTTATGTGACACAGTCCTCTACCCACAAGACACCCCGTTAGCGGTGGGTACTTTGTATCTAGGCTACATAAGCTAAAGATACATTTGGACCCACTACCACACGACCATGAGGACCTCTCTTTCTGAGGCGTCGAGGGGACGATAAATGGGATTAACATCTACCTTTAAAGGTGGATGGAACCCCGAGGAAGCTAATTCGCCCACATTCACTGGAATGGTAGGCGAATTACGCAGCCGAGGGACCTCCTCCAAAAAACTAAAACATAGCCTCGAGGAGGGGCTAACGAGAAACATATGGCTCGAATTCTAGGCCGCGACAGGAGAATAATACCATGTCTAAGCTCCAGCCTTGACCGACACTCCCCCATTGAGTTACTTTATTATCGAAGTGCAAGCATAGCTGCTACCCACCATAAGTTCCTCACTTTACTTTGGGCAAATGGATTATCAGAACACCACCATGTTCTCTCGGAGGATACCTTGTATCCTCGATAACCACCCAGTATACCAAGGCAAAACGGGTACCTATGGCCTCGATAGCCTTTGTTTGCTTTAAAACAGGCAAGTAGCTAAAAGCCTTTGGGAAGGGTGATCCGTAATCCCCCACTAGCTTGGTTTACTATCTCCCACATCGAAGTAAGCCCTGGAGTTGCACCTTGAGTACCCTTAGGAGCCTAGAATATTGCAACAACAACTTCGTACTTACTCACGAAGTTCTCAGCACACATATGCAAATTAAAAAGGAAAATAAAACTCCAATCAAGTAACAAAGCTTCTTCATAGACATAGTCAATACAGCTTACAAGCATAAAAAAAATGGGAAATGCCAAGTACAAAAATTCTTGCATCAGAAAACAAAAAGGAAAAGCAAATGCTTCGCTGCTACAACACGGGAGAAACTTCATTAGATAGCACATCGTGATGAGGGGAGGGATCTCCAAAAACTTTCATGTCATCCCAAAGCCTTTTTTCAGCCTCCAGATCCTCTTCATAAGTTCGAAAGCCAGAGTGATCTTGTCTTGAAGGAGTGATTTCCCTATTAGGTTCAGACTCACTTTCGTTCTCCTCACTGTACGCGGCCGAGGATTCTTGAAAAAAAATAGATGTTCCCTTTATTGAAGTTAACACCCACACCACCACCAGTGCTCGGCACTTTGGCGTCACCAAGATCATGTGCGACATCATCAGCAGGGTCGCCAGTCTTAACTAAAACATCATCCTTCGGATCATCCTTGGGATTGTTCTTCGGATCATCCTTCGAACCATCCTCTGGATCATCCTTCGAGCCACCCTTGGAATCGTCTTTCGGATCACCCTTCGAATCACCATCGGAACCATCCTTAGAATCATCCTCGGAGTCTCCCTTGGGATGACCTTCGGAGTCACCTGAGTGGCTATCATCAGAACCATCATCGCTATCGCCTTCATCATCATCAAGACCTTTGTCTTCAGGAATTCTCCCAAGCAGCCCTCTCTTTCGCGCTTCATCCCTAGCTAACCTTACAAACACATCTTGAGGAAGCAAGTATTCGTCGCCTGGAAGTATCGCGTCAGCATCCCTTGCACCAACAGCCCCATAGGTAGGAGGCTCAATGTCGATGGCTCTAAAGAGCGACCGACCATGCATTCGACATGCCATGCTAGTAGCTAGGGAGGTAGTCAATGCAGATCAAGTAAGCAGTTCTTCGACAGCCCGTTGATATCTTAACTGATGGTTGATGAGGGCAAAGCCAGTAAGCATATTCCTAAGGTCCTGCTGACACTTGAGGCAAAAATTTCGTTCAGCAGTCATTTCCACAACACTCCTCTGCACATCCTTTGAGCGACGCTTACGTTCGAGCTCCAGCTCTCGGGAAAGCCTGTTCACATCAGCAGTTCGACGTCGCTGTTCCTCGGACAATTCCTTCGACAATTGTTTTGCTCTCCTTTCAAACTCCAACTTTTGGTCGGCTTCAAGCACCAACTGATTGGCAGCTTCGTCCCTCGCGGACTCAGCGTCTGCAACTTTCTTCAGCAAGTTGGCTTCGATGCCTGTCAAATAGCCGAAACCAGAAAAAGTTGAGATGCCTGAAAAACGCAGCAAACAACATCACAATAACTTGATCACGGTTAGCACCCTACTTCTTTAGCAACCTCATGTTGGTTGGTAAAGCGAGGCTGGGTAGCCCTTTTCCTAATATCCTCAGAAGAAAACGCCCCAAACCTAGCAAGTTTTATCCGATATTCATCGATCATTCGGGAAAGATGATCTTTCGAAGTTTTCGCCTTGGCAAGCTCCATACTTATATCATTACAACCCTTCTTCAAAGCAGTGTTCTCTGCAGTCAGATCATTATTGACGTTCTTCAGCGCAGACGTCTGAACCTTCAAATTCCTAATATCTCGCTCCAAATTCTCTATCACCACTCTGCCAGAGGCGGTGACTGACTTCTCCCTAAGAGAAGCATCTCGCTCTCGAGATAGGCGCTCTACATCCAGCTGAAAAAAGTGATTCTCCCGGGCAATAATCTCACTCTTATTTTTCTCCTCTTCAAGAAGGCGCTCGACCTTAACTTTTTTCCTTTTCTCCTCGGCAAGAAGGTATTCAGCTTCACGCCTCTTCCTCTTATAGTAATCTCGATCATCCCAGGCTTGATTCCTCTATTTTATAAGCTTATCAATCTCACCTCGATGACCTCCATCGACAGAAGCACTATGCGAAGGCTTGCGACTCTCTCGAGAGTTGCTTAAAACTAACTTAGCCTCGTGGAGCTTCTTCTTCCCTTCTTCTAACTCGGCTTTTTGGACAGCAGTAAACTTTTCTCAGCATAAAGTTACAAGGTAAAATACAAACAAAGGATAACAAAATACATACCTATCAAATTCTTCCTCTCACGAGCGCTGCGAG
This sequence comes from Papaver nudicaule, assembly GCA_023529015.1. Lineage (NCBI taxonomy): Eukaryota > Viridiplantae > Streptophyta > Magnoliopsida > Ranunculales > Papaveraceae > Papaver > Papaver nudicaule. The sequence continues at coordinate 18,818 of JAJJMA010068785.1, forward strand.
TCTTCTCTTGGGCAAGCTCCTGTTGCATTTGGAGGAACTTCCGCTCATGGTACTCAGCTTCGCTAAACAATTCGAAGGTATGGGCCAAAAGACCAGAGGCATGGTAGTTACTCTGTCCAAACATTACACACCAAAACTTAGCCAAAAACAAACATAAGACAACGATGGTATAAAAAAAACAAACACAACAACTCACCATTTGAAGCATAGCCAATCTCTCCTCGTAGGACAAAGGCGGATGACGAAGATCATACTCCATTCTGGGGCATTCGTCCCCAACAACGTCACCAAACTTCTTGCAAAACTCAGAATCCAAAGGGCAGCCCAAAGGATCATAGGCATAGGCATCAAAACGAGACGAGAGTTCCACGGAAAAATCACTTGGATTATGATTCTCAAAAAGCACCTCTTTGAATCTCTTGGCAGTATATGGTTGCACGTGTTTACCATCATAGCTAGGAGCAGGCGGAAACTTTGAACTACGAGGGAAACTCATAACTAGTTCCTTCGAAGAATCCATTTAGACAGTCGAACCGTCCCTTCGGGGAAGAAGAAGGTCAACTACAGGAACAATTTTCTTTGAAGAAAGAACAGAAGGTTCGACCGAGGCAGCAATAGTGGTAGTAGAGACAACCATGTCCGAGGCAGAGGCAGAGGCAGGCGCACTTGGCACAGCGGCGTTCGGCCCAACAACAACAATCTCCTCGATAGCTTTTTTGGAAATTGGCACTCCGCCAACCTTCGGTGCAAGCACTTCGCCAACAACATTTGTTATCGCTTTTTCTTCGAAAGGCTTCGTCGGTACCTGGTGTTGATTCGGCAAGTTTGCCTTGGAGGATTTCTTAAAAACAAACTTCTTGCGAGGCCTAGCAACCTCCGTATCCCCACCATACTCAAAACCTAACAGATCACTGTGTAGACTCAATTCGACACCAGAAATAACTTTCCCCTACATAAGAGAATCTGTCTTCCTCAGGAAACAAATAAAGGCAAGTATTAATACTCTCCTAGTAAAAAACACATCTCAAGAAGATATTTTTTTACCTGCTTCATAGTCTCCTCATCTGCTCGGGAACGCTTCAGGCTACTCGAAGTATCCACATAAGCACCTTTGCCCATCCTCAAAACTTGGTGAGACAGCCTTTTTTCTTCGTCAGAGAAATGGATCATAAACAAACGCTGAGTGGAAAACTCGTGACCTACCTCGAGTTGGGTCCGAGGAAAAAAGCGTCTAGCAACTTTCCAGCCTCAGAGAACATGACCCTCCAAAAGCACAGGCTCCGAGTACCAGTCTTCATCCATGGAGTAGTCTAAAGTCCCTGGAATTATATTCCCACCCCCCTTTACAGTCCGAAAACTAACACCCCAAGGGGCAAGCTCGTTATCTAATGTTTAAAACGGCTCGTAGTGAAGAAAGAAGTTCTGAGCGGTGAAATAAAACCTCTTTATGGAGCCAGCCTCGGAATTATCTTCGGAGCAGGAAACCCATCAATTGATAAGATGAATAGAACTACAAGTGAGCTGCATCACACCCCGAGGACTAGGAAGGGAGCAAAGAATTTCAAGAAACAAAGGATTGGAAGGTTGGTAAAGAGGAGGAATCAACCCAGCAGAAATTTGATAAAATGTAACCAAGAGCTTGTTTTCGTTGCATCGAAACTCCTCAACTAACTCTGGAGTCAGCCGACTTCCCGGAGAGCCAATAGCCTGTATCTTAAAAGAATCATTTTTAAAACCTAAGTTCTTTATCATCGCGATGAGAGCATCAACTTTAGAAGGAAACGACATGAAAGAAAAAACAAAGGGAAAGAAAGCAGAACTCGCCGGCGCCGGAAGTTGCAGAGGCAAGATTGATCAGGAGCCTAAGGGACGATAAAAAGGAAAAAAAGAGTTGTCTTTATGAAGCTATGAGAAGATTAAAGCAAAGGGTCTTGAAGGAAAGCGTCTAAAAAGCACCTGATTAAAAGATAAAAAATTTAAGGTTTCCGGAAAAGAACGCCGCGGCAGAGGAAGAAGAGTACGAAGAGACTAAAATTTTTAGAGGGAGAAAACCAAAACTTAAATAGTGAAGGGAAACTGGCGCTTCCGGTGAGAAGGTCAAAATGTTGCGAAATCTCGGGAACATGCAGAACGTGTCATAAAACGTCACACTTGGCGGATAGTGGGGTACATGGCGAAAAGAGTAGGACTAAAAAGAAATTTCCTTCCCAAGCATCTTCGATACAAGGAAAGGAAAGAGGCAAACTATGGAGGGTAAAACATCCTCGGGACACATGTCAGGATCAGAGGAACTAAGCCCATCCAAGGGGTGCACCACCATACTTCGGGAATAGACCACAAGGTGACCTCGTGGAAGAGCCGGGCGAAGAAAGACTCGCACTGGTCATCGAAGGACAGAAGTGCGAAGACATCTTCGGAGGGATCTCACCGAAGGAATCGCCTTACTCGACAAGCTCTGACACCACCACGATTGAGTAGTTTGTCTTATTAGCTGTAAACCACTCAGACTCGGTTTATATAAGGCGAGCTCGAGAAACATTGTAAGGGTTGGATTTTTGGTGTAACCTAAGTTGTGAGAGTGGGATTAGGTTAGTATCTCCTCAAACTCCTTAGGATCATATCCATGTACTAGTTAAGCAGAAATACAATTCATAGTTATACTCTTATCTCTTGTTATTTACTTATGATGCTAACTTCGGTGTCGTTCTTATGATCTTCGTACTATGCATGATATATGTTTGAACATTGGGTTTGATTAAGATCTGTTGGCTGTCGGGTATAAAGTGCTTATGCAGATTTTATACTCACACAGTTTGGCGCTAGAAACAGAGATTGATTAAAACAACTTAGGGTTTGCTGTGATTTAGGGTTTTCAAATTCTTTGGATTTTTTTTAGGGTTCTCTAAAACTCTTCTTTAAAAGCGTATTTTCACACATTAAGGGTGATGCATTAGCGGAAGAATCAGAATATTGGATATTTTCTAGTGTAGTTTAAGAGGCTGAAATGCAAAAGAGACAATGTTACGAAAGACAAAAGAGAGTGTTTCAAATCAACTTATAACTAGAACGTAGCCCTTGCACAAGCTATGTGACTAGAACATTGTCACTTGCACTCATCAACCACATTAATCTTCTACTACATTAACCATATTAATTTAGGTTTTTAATAGTTTACTCCAACACCTTAGATATTTCTTGCTGAAAAGAAACTCAACCGCCCACCCATTCTTGCCCAATTTGCCTGATTCCGGTTCATATATACACATAATCCAAATATTCGCTCCAAAAAGTTTAATACATATATAGTTTTAGAGTGAGTACAAAACCAAAACAAAAACATGAAAACATGTAAAGGATCAGGAAGACTACAATGGAGGAGGCAAAAGAAGATTTTGTGACTGCTCATGCAGATGAAACCAATTGAAGTCATGGAGTCAAGTTTTGAATGATGCATTTGTTGTTAATTGGAGTTAACATGATGATGTGCCTTGCCAAAACAGAACCTTTTTTAATCTAAATGTAGAAGAGTGCAAGAGGAAAATGTAAACAGTTCACTTCAGCATTTGTAATTGATTAGTTAGGCTCGACACCAACATATGCAATTAGATCCTACCCCAATCACAACACTTCCTTGTCACCAACTTTTGTATTGAGTATCAATGGTGAGGTCACAAATCCAATGGGCCGTACACGAGCTAATCAAGGTTATTTGCATGGCACTTATATCGAATTTAAGAAGCACATCATATGGTAAGTTGGTGATAAAAGACAATTTTCCATCAAGAAATTAAAAGAAACCAAACATCGAAAAAGAGTACCATGCTATGTATATGGTATACCTGGGTAATCAATACAGATGCATAGATTCAAGGAGGGAATGGAGTAGGCAACTATATATATTTGAATGTTCATGAGAAGCAAACCTTGGATTTTCATCTCGTAATCATCTCCACAGAGAGTTGAGCTCATCAATCTCTCACTTGACGAGGTACTCTCTAGTGTGAGACTAATCCTACTGGCTTAATCGGATTGCTAGAAAAGGAAAATTTTTGTTGCACTAAAACATCAATGGGCCTTGGTACTTCAATTGAAGTAGAATCTACTAGGAGGTCTTATATATTAGACTTTGATTAACAGGAGGGACATTGAAAACTTTTGTTTAACCGGTGGTGCAAAATATTTAGCTTGAAAGGGAAAACCCGATCGCACACGTGCGAAACAAACAACTATATTTTCTAAATGGCCAAAAAGCCCTCGTACTTAAAAACGTCTCAGGATTAAATCTCTAATTTCGTTTTCTTTCAGTTTCGTCTTTTAACGATAGAGCTTTAGAGATGAGATTTCATGGAGTTTTTTTTTTTGTATCTGATGGAATCGCGAATCGAGATGGGAGAACGGACCAGTGGTATATGTAAAGGATAAGAGTCAGAGTTGTTATAAGTCCGAGTCCTATGCTAAGTTAGAGTCTAAGTCTATCGCACCTAGATAATCTCCTTGTAATTCTGTATTCAGTTTTTGTATGACTCAACCCTAACAAACTATGTAACAAACCCTAATGTAAAATGTATAAATTGAGAATGAATTCTCCACCAGAGATGTGGAAGATTACCGCAGATTCTTAGCTTTGTGTTGGTATCACGCCAACCGATCCTTAACCACGCTACATCTTCTTCCCACCATACTCAATGGCAGAAACTTCTACCCTACACGCAGTTCATCCAAATCATCTTATCAGTGTCAAGATGACTGACACCAACTATCTTCTTTGGAAAACTCAGTTCCAGCCAATCCTCAAAGGATACAAGTTACAAAAATATGTGGATGGAACAGAAAAACCACCACAAACAATCCCAGCACTACAGAAGGACAACCTGATGTTCCAAACCCTGAATATGCCAAATGGGAGGAACAGGATCAGATTTTGCTTGGATGGCTTCTGTCATCTCTTACAGAAAGTGTGATTGGTCGAGTAGCAGGCCTAGAAACATCCAGAGACGTATGGAAAGCACTGGAGAAACGCTATGCTCCAAAGACCAAGGCTCTCAGATGCATCTGAAAAGACAGTTGCATAACCTCAAGAAAGGTAATACTCCTATGCAAGAATACTTTTCAAAGACTAAGCAATTATTTGATGCTCTTGCAGCATCAGGCACAACCCTAAGTGAAGAAGACATGCATCAATCCATTCTTGCTGGTTTGGATCAGGCTTACGATGCTAGTGTGACCTCTCTCAGCACTCTAGATAACGTGGATATGCACACCTTTCAAGCACATCTTCTTACCTATGATATGCGTCTTGAGCAACAGTTGTCTGCACTTCAGCAGCCTACAGCTAATGTTGCTACAAAAACGTTTACCAGGCCAAATCAAAGAACTGATCAGAGAAGAAACAACAATTATTCTTCTTCTGGTCCGGCAAACAGACCGAGGTTGAATAATCAGTTCAATCCGCAGCAAACTCAGGGCTATAACCAAGGAGAAGGCCCTTGTCAAATCTGTGACCGTAAGAATCACAATGCAAAACACTGCTGGTTCAGGAAACAGGATTTTGTACCACAAAGATCCAGACAACCAGCAGCTTTCTTGGCTCTACCTGGCGCACACAAAGATAATGGTTGGGTAACGGACACGGGTGCAACCCATCACCTTACTGCTAATCTCAACAATTTGAGCATCAATCATGAATACGATGGAACTGAGCATGTTCAAGTTGGTAATGGTAATCAACTACAAATCCATAATGTTGGTAATGCCTCATTCACTCACAATAACAGATTCTTTCGTCTCAATAATATTTATCATGTCCCACAGATAAAAGCAAACTTGCTTTCTGTTTCAAAGTTTTGTAAAGATAATAATGTCTTCTTTGAATTTCACTCTTCCTTTTTTGTTGTAAAGGATTGCCACACGAGGACAACACTGTTGCAAGGCAAAATTAAGAATGGGCTCTACATGTTTGATGGTGTTCGAGAGATAAGCTATCCTTCTTCAGCAGCATTAGTGTCTGAAACAGTCCCCCTATGGCATCAACGTCTTGGTCATCCTTTGCTAAGAACAGTTTTTAAAGTCATTAAGAATTTTTCCCTTCCAGTGTCCAATAAAAGATTTGAGTTCTGTCATTCCTGTCATCTCAGTAAGAGTAAGAAACTCCCATTTCCTATAAGTAGTACTGTTTTTGATAAGCCTTTGAGCTTAATTGTCTCTGACCTTTGGGTCTCCCCTCATGTTTCAAGAAATGGATTTCGTTATTATCTTTTGTTACTTGATGTCTTCTCTCATTATACATGGATTTATCCTCTTGTTCGCAAGTCAGATGCATTACCTATGTTCATTCAGTTTAAAAAGATGATTGAGAATCAAACTGATCACAAAATTAAAGTCTTTCAGTCAGACAATGGGGGTGAGTACAAGAAATTCACTTCTTTTCTAAATGACTCAGGAGTTATTCATAGATTTTCATGTCCACATACATCTCCACAAAATGGTTTAGCTGAGCGTCGTATCAAACATATCACAGAGCCTGGTTTAGCACTACTCTTTCATGCTTCAATGCCAAAATCATATTGGTCAGAAGCTTTTACAACTGACTGTTATCTGATTAACAGATTGCCAGCTTCTCAAACACAACTCAAATCTCCTTTACAACTGTTGTTCAATAAGAAACCAGATTGTTCATTCTTAAAAGTTTTTGGGTGTCTATTTGTTCATTCTTAAAAGTTTTTGGGTGTCTGTGTTACCCTTGCCTCAGACCTTACAATTCTAACAAACTAGAACCAAGGTCATTAGCCTGTGTTTTTTTAGGATATAGCAATGCTCATAAAGGTTACATGTGTCTTCATCTTCCTACCAACAGGCTTTATATCTCTCGGCATGTCAGATTTGAAGAAACAAGCTTCCCATTTGCAGCCTTGCAACAGGTATGCTCTTCTGATAATGTACCCATAAAAACATCTACAAGAGTTCTATCTGCACCACCTTTTTCTATCCCATTATCACCACCTGTAATTGGTACGTCTAGTGTGCATCAACCAGTGAACTCAGTTTCAGCTCCTCTTTTATCTGTGAATGAAGAGCAGCACACTACAGTTGTGACTGAAAATGAGATCAACAGTTCAACTGAGCCTGAAGTGACTTCATTACAGCCACCTATCACACAACAGCAAGAACCTGTCCATCCAATGAGAACAAGGGCAAGAGATGGAATCAGAAAACCAGTCACGAAGATGAATTTGATGGCAACAAAACACCCTCTGGAGGTGGATGATTTTACGGAACCAGCAAATTATACGGAGGCTTCTAAAAATCCTAAGTGGCGGCCACCAATGGACTCTGAAATTAATGCACATATCAGGAATGGTACATGGACTTTGGTAAGATATGAACCTTGGATGAATGTTATTGATTCGAAATGGGTCTTCAGGGTAAAACAAAAATCATACGGTAACATGGATAGACGCAAAGCACGACTGGTGTCCAAGGGTTATAAGCAAAGAGAAGGTGATGATTATGGGGAAACATTCTCACCTGTCATTAAGCCTTGCACAATTAGGCTTGTATTGTTTATATCTGCTTCGAATAACTGGGTGATGAAACAATTGGACGTCCAAAATGCCTTTCTTCATGGTGAACTTGCGGAAGATGTTTACATGAAACAACCTGCAGGGTATGTAGATGAGAATTATCCAACACATCACTACGCCAGATCCTGCCATGTGCTTTCATTTTTTCATGTGCAACGGATATAGCCGTTGCACAACAAAATCCGTTGCAAAAAATGGTATATCCGTGGCACATGTAAGTGTAAACAAAAGAAATAATAAAACAGGGACAAACGCGGGGGATTTAGTTATTTGAGCAAGGGTATAAACGTCTATGAATCTTATTTATTTTCCATTTATTCCTTTTTTCTTTTTCTTTTTTCTCATTTTCGCTCTAAGTTCCTTTCTTCTTCTTCCCTGCGTTCCTTTCTTCTTCTTCCCTGCGAAGCTCTGAATACAGAGAGCAATCCCCCCCAACCCTTTCTAATCAGTTGAATCAATACCAAATAAACCAGAAATCCAAACCCATACCTCAGAAATCCAAAAAACTAACCCTAATAATTCAATTTTAGGTTGAAATCGATTCCTGAGGTAAAAACCTTTTTTTTTTAGGGTTTTGATTCTATTTGAGTTTGATTACTTATGGGTTTGTTATTTACAGATTTAGAGGTCAATAATCGATGGCGCAAACTGTTACACAGGTAAAAAAAACCAATTTTTTTAGGGTTTTGATTTTCTAGGGTTTTCATTTTTATTTGGTTGATTTAATGATTGGGTTTTTGAGCTTGTTTGATTTATGGGTGTTATTTGCAGTGTTTTGAATGGGTATCTGATATTTGGGTTTTTGAGACTTCATTCCTAGGTTTAATTCTTCATCTGTTATTGGAAATTTAGTATGTTAGGGATTCAAATTCTGTTAATGAGTTTTTCTAATTTCAGTTAATTAGGGCTTTAATTCAACA
>JAJJMA010068798.1:1302-13256 GCA_023529015.1 Papaver nudicaule
TCTCATCATCTTGAAAGGTTGTTCCATCTCCCAAATTTTCTTCTGGTCCAGGGCCAGTATTCCATTGGTGACTCATGCCTGATCTTGTCGCAAGACATTGCTCCAAGGGAGATTTTAGTTCTACTGATGGTTCATAGATCCTTCCCAATTTAATCGATGTTTCTTTTTGATTGCGAGTCATGGAGGCAATGAAAGCCAGTGCGTCGGCATGTCGATTGTCTTTGCGGCATAGGTGCCTAAGAGAGATATTAGGTATCTGGGATACCAAGCTTTGCGCCATAATCATGTAAGACACTAGGTTGTCATCCAATGTTCTATATTTTAGTTCTAATTGCCTAATGACTAACTGCGAGTCACTAGTAAGTCGCACATCTGATATCCCAAGCTCTAGGATGATTCTTAACGCATGAATGACCGCCTCATATTCAACAATATTATTTGTGACCGCACCAAATTCCAAACGTAAGGAGTGCACCATTCTATCGCCTGTAGGTGTGGTAATGACTATTCCTATCCCACTTCCTTCATCATTCTTTGATCCATCCACAAATACCTCCCATCTTCTTGTGTTTGAGGGCTCCAGGATGTTGCTGGGCTCTTTTCCGTTCGCAATTTCTTCTGTAAAGTCCTCTACTTCTGCTTCATCATTTAATGGTAAGTCTGCAAGGAAATCTGCTAAGACTTGAGACTTCAAAGAGGTTCGGGACTCGAATATGATGTCGAACTGGTCTAATTGTGCATTCCATTTAGCCACCCTTCCTACAGCTGACACATTTTTTAAAACTGTCCCAAGTGGGGCTTTTGTTGGGACCCTGATCCAATGAGTCTGAAAATAAGTGCGCAACTTCTGTGAGGCGAAAACTAATGCCAGGATTAATTGCTCTATTTTAGTGTAATTTCTTTCTGCTTGGTTGAGAGTTTTGCTGATGTAGTAGATGGGTTGTTCCACTTTAGTGATAGTTCTTACTAACAACGCACTCACCGCATTATCTGTTGCCGCAATATAGAGTGCTAGGACCTCTCCTGGTTCAGGCTTTTGCAATATCGGTATGGATGCAAGGTACTCTTTAATTTTTGAAAACGCTGCCTCACAACTTTCATTCCATACGCATTCACTTTCTTTTTTCAAAATATCAAAGAAATGTTTCATTTTATCCGAAGATCTCGCAATAAACCTTCCTAGTGCTGCCAGACTTCCATTTAACTTTTGAACTTGCTTGAGACTCTTAGGTGAAGGCATATTTACTATTGCTTGAATTTTGCTGGGGTCCAGTTCAATTCCTCTTTTCGTCACTAAGTATCCCAAGAATTTTCCCGATGTAACTCCAAAAGTGCATTTCTCAGGATTGACTTTCATCTTGCATGATCTCATTGCTTGAAAGATTTCTCTTAGATTGTCCAAGTGATCAGTTGCCTTTTTACTTTTGACTAACATATCATCCATATAGACCTCCAAAGTATGACCTATCCATGGCTTAAATATCTTGTCCATCAGCTTCTGATAAGTTGCTCCTGCGTTTCTCAACCCGAAAGGCATCCTTGTGTAGCAATATAGTCCATGAGGGGTAAAAAATGCGGTGTGGTCCTGGTCATCTTTATTTAGTGCGATCTGATTATATCCTGAATATCCGTCCATGAAAGAAATGAGCTCATGACCTGCTGTGGCATCCACTAGTTGATCAATGCTTGGCAATGGGTAACTGTCTTTAGGGCAGGCTTTATTGAGGTTGGTAAAGTCAATGCAAATACGTATTCCTCCATTCTTTTTTGGTACCAAGACCATATTTGAAATCCACGTGGGACAGATGACCTCTCTAATAAATCCTGCTTCCAGAAGCTTTTTGAGTTCTTTCTCCACCTCATGATGGTACTCTGAGGATACTTTTCGCACCCTTTGCCTGAATGGTGCTGATCCTTCCTTGATCCTCAACTTATGAGTCACTACTTCAGGGTCTATGCCTGGCATATCTGACATCTTCCACGCAAAGATGTCCGCATACTCTTTCAAGAGTTCATGCAACTGGTACTCACGCTCTTTTCCCATCAACGTGCCTATTTTTATCATTCTTGGTATGTCCTTATCACCTATATTCACTTCTTTCGTTGGCTCCAATGCGGAAAAGGTAGGTGTGGGATTACTAAAGAGCGGAGCTTTCTTTAATTGTTATTTGACGGTCTCACTGTCTGGCTTACTTGCTGAGATGACTTTTTCAGTGCTGAGTACTTCAGTAGTAAGATCATCGGGATTGAGGACTTTTTTACTATTGCTGGCCACTGGACCGCACTCTAACCTCTGGCATTCAACATCTCTCAGATATTGCCGGTATTTTTCTTCTTTTATATTTTCCTTCTGCTCCTTCTTCAAATTTTGGAGTGCTTGCACCTTTTCTACATTATGTTGTGTCTCTTCGGCCTGGCAGCTCCTTGCGTCCATTTGGTCTCCTTTAATTTGAAGTTCCCCATGAGGACCTGGAAAACGTAAAAATTGATGGTATGTTGAAGCTGTTCCCTTTAATCGATGTACCCATAACCTGCCCATGATTGCATTGTAGGTAAAGGGAGCTTCAACCATACTGAACCTTGTGTTTACTCGAATCGGTCCTGCTCTAACTTCCAACATTATTTCTCCTTTGGGTTTGGAAACCGCACCATTGAATCCGTAAATGGTAAATCGTGACGGTGTAAGCTGTTCATCAGTAAGCTCCATTCGCCTAAAGGTGTCGTAGAAGAGTACATTTAAGGAACTTCCTCCGTCCATTAAGATCTTAGTGACGTTCCACCCTGAGATCGGTAGAGTGAGTACCAATGCATCATTATGGGTCTCAAGCTCTTGGTCTACATCCTCAGAAGAAAAGGTAAGTGGAACTGACATCCACTCTTCCCAGTCTTCTGTGATTACTCCATCGATTTTAAACATCTCGTGATCTTCAATTCTTTTTCTTAATCTCCGTCCCACATCTCCCGAGAGGGATTGATCATAATGTTCTGAATGGGTTATCATGTAGATAATTTGATTGTCGGGCAATTTTACATTTTTATCCTTTTGTGGAATAACCACTTCATTGGGATTTAACACATACTCATTCAAATTTCCCGCAGTTATCATTTTTTGAATTTGGTCCTTAAGGTTCTTGCATTTCTCTGTTGCATGACCCCTAAAGTCATGGTACTCACACTTTTCAGGGTGATTTGCGGTTCTTTCATGCTGCCTGCCTCGGGTGTGCGGCCATTCAAAGTCTTGACGATTCTTAATATCTGCCATGATTCGGGTAATTCCAGTATTCAATTTGGTATACACTATATCCTCAAATGATACTTTTTCCCAATTTCTTTTCTTGAAGTTACTTGGCTTGTTGTCATTTCGCTTGTAATCTTCTTCCCTAGCTCTTTTATCCGTATACGGAGCTTTTACTGGTTCATAATTCCTTTTGGGTGCTGAAGGTTCAGGCTCAATTGAGTCAGTGCGCCGTGCGACCTTAGAAGAAGGTTGAGCTCTCGGATTATCTTTCTGAATTTCTTGGAGCCTGACATGTTTGTCAATCAGGACCATGAGATCTCCTTCGGTCTTGGGCTTTTGGCTGTGTATGTCTATGAAAAGGTTACTCATGCGGTCAAGAGCCCACTTAAAACAGTTGATGCTGATCTCAGGATTTACGCTTCCTATATCTTGCCCGATTTTAATCCACTTATCTCTTAGTTGCTGATAAGTTTCTCTAGGTCCAATGGCTAGGGCAAACAATCGATCCAAACCGGCTTTAGTCCTTTTATTGTACAAGTATTTGGTGATGAACGCATTTGCTAATTCCTAAAAGGTGTGGATTGAGTGTGATGGGAGATCATCATACCAGGCTAGGGCAGGGCCTTTTAGACTTGATGGAAAAAACTTGCACATCACTTTGTCATCCCACTCCCACTGGGCCATTGCTCTTCTATAATATCTTATGTGGATAATGGGATCGTCCTGTCCTTCAAAACAAAGAAAAGTGGGGGGCTTACACTTATCTGGGAGCTTATAGAAACTAATCCTTGGAACTAACGGTGTCGAACGAGAATCTTTCATAGCTTCCTCCAAATGTCCACCTCCTTGCTTAGATTTTAGTATTTTGATCTCCTGGCGCATTTGCTCCATATCTTCACGTTGTCTGTCCCTCCCATTGGTGCGAACATAATTGGGCTCAGCATCATCATAGTCCTCCCCACCATCTTCATAAGGGTTATAATCTGTTTCTCTTTCCTTTGCGGGTATGGCCTTGGTCTTCGGGACATATCTTGGATGTACGCATTGAAGCGGCTGAGGATGATTTGGTCCCAAGTATGGAACTACTTGGCTGTCTGATGACTCTTGGGCTCTCACCACTGAATTGTTCTCTGTTGCTCCTTCTTCAGCCTTCTGGAGCCTTTTTTCTAGTCTTCCTTCATTATCCTTGAGTACCTGATTTTCTTTAGCTAGATGGGAAAGAGCGTCAGCGAATGTGGACTTGAATTTCCTCATTTCCTCCAATTGAAACTCGTGGAGCTCCTTTACTAACTGACGGCTTTCCCCTGACAAGTAGGGCAGTGTGAGATTATTGGCCCTTAGGTTACCATCTTTTCCTTCAGCTATGACTGGAATTATTGGATCTATATCTCCTCGCCTTTTGTTGGAGAAAACCTCTTGTAACACTCCCATTCCTCTTGGCAGTGTGCTCGTCTCTCCTAAAAACATGGTGGGTTGCTGCGAGCTTACCTTTGCGGGTCTAGTTAAAGGGATTCCATAAGGTTGATTGGGAACCACAAACGATGAGTCCCCAACTTCTAGTTGTGAAGCTTTTAGTGCGGCATCAAGATCTGCAGCTTCTTCAGCTTCTAAGAAGGTTTTGCTGGCTGCTGCTTTCTCCATTGCGGCCTTCTTCTCTGCTGAGACTTTAGAGTTATACTGAAATTTATCAAATTTAGCTTTCTCTATCCTGGCCTTTTCCGTTGCGGCTCTTTGTGCTGCGGCTTTATCTTCAACTGCCTGTTGTGCGGCTGGCAAGCATGAGGCCCGATGATCAACGAGTAACTTTTTCTGAATAGACTTTTGTGTTGCAGCTTTTTCTGTTATAGCTTTTTCTATTGCGGCTTTATTTATTGCGGCTTTATTTATTGCGGCTTTTTCAGCTGTAGCTTTATCTACTGCGGCTTTATCAGCTGCGGCTTTGTCTGCTGCGGCTTTATCTACTGCGGCTTTATCGACTGCTGCACTGGTTGCCCCTGTTACCAAGTTATGTGCCGTAGTCCCTGGAGTGATGCTGCTATGCTCAATTGCGTCTGCATCCCTTATATCAATCTGTTCCCTGGTCATACTCCTGGTTCTGGCCTTTGAGTTCTGATTATCCTTTGAGTTTCCCATTTGACAACCTCACTAGTAATTTGGCAACTTTAGCAGTGAAGATACTACTATTTCCTCGATACCTTAAGTTACTTTCTTCTTACAATTGAAGACTTTGAAAACCGTATAACACAAAGTAATACAGGAAGGATAAATCCTTTACCTAAAACCGAAGTCCCTGTTTCTAGCGCCAAACTGTTTATGCATAAAACTATCCTAGTCTTGCGTCACTAACTTGCAAGATATATATAGTATCGAGCCCTTGGATCTACTTAATATAAAAGAGTAACATCCATTAAGACACATAAATAACTAAGAACACTAAATTGCTTCTTTTAAAGGAAATCTAATTGATCATTCATATAAAGGTGGTAATCATAATACAATATACAAGTTTTAGTCTTAAATGACTTTGAGTAAGGTTACACGATAATGTTGATGATAATTCTCACTGAGCTCACTACTTAGTTCTTCTCTCTCCAATTCTTGCACCTAAAAGTCCATCATCTGCTCATTCCACTGAGCTGAGTATTTATAGGAGTCCTAAGGCGGTTTCCAGACATCTGCGTTCACACCTGGTGGGGTCCTCACACCTCCTTTAGTAGTGCGGTTCTCTTCTCTTAGTCTGCGGCCTCTCGCTTACTTACAACTGAAGTCTTCTTCTGTGTGCGGCTTTCTCTTGTTTCCATCGCTGAGAACTTGACACGCGTCCCTTGACTTCTGACTTGTTCTGACCGCGCATTGAATGAAAGTGGTTGGATGTTTCCCACGCCTCACAGCTGTCTCTCGAGGTGTTTGTCCCATCAGCTCTGTCGTGGTTGGTTCTCAGCCCTTCATCTGGATTCTCTCTCGGGATGAGTAGTAGGAACTTTGGATCTTACTCAGTGCTTCGCTCTCACCTGGCTTATCCTACTTCCACTTCTCAGATGCTTACACGTGGGCGGTGGGTACTTTGTACCAACAAAAGCTATGTGTTGCAATAAGATTGAGGTAGACAAATCAAGTATTGCAAACATCATTAATAATCACCTAAAAAGAACTTTTATTAATGAAATAAAGTAGTACATGCTTGAAAAACTCTAAAAAGCATGAAAAGACAAACTACTTCTAGATATAGTTTATATTCCTTAGGCAAAAGTAAGAACAAGTTCTCACAAGGAATCACCTAATCTGATCTACTAAGAAAGAGAAATCTAAACAAAAAGTTGTTGTCTTGCAACTTTATTTAGGATTGCTACTGGAAGGCTAGCCATTAGTCTTGGCATTACAAACTTCACAACACTTGTTGTCAGCAAGTTTCTTGATCTGTCTTTTCATTAGAGCAAGCTCATTCTGTACTGCTTCCAACTGGGACATGAGCAATGCATTCTTTCTTGTAGTAGCCATTGTGTTGGTTTTCATGGCTTCATAATCTATGAAGAATCGAAAGACAATGCCAGATGATATCTGTACATTCTGATCTAGTTTTTCATACTCATAAGCATCAAAGGAGTAAACCCCAAGCTGACGATCATGAAAATTAAGATATTCTTTCTTTTCCTTTAGAGTTTCTTCTTCCCTTTCTATCTCTTCAGAGCCTTTGGCACAGCTATACTTCTCCATCTTAGAGGTAGAATAGCAGAGAAAATACTTGAATAGTTATTCCTCAAGTATTGTGGTATTTATATAGGAATACCAAGAAGGGATTGACTCAAATATCTCACACAATTTTACACACCCAGAGTCCCTTAGGGTTTGTGTTTGTGTTTTAGATAACAATAATGTAATCTATTTTGAGATTTGAGTGACTCTCTTTCGCAGATAAACACAGGTTTCCGCGTATTTGAGTACAAAAAAACACTTCTGACGGTTCGTGAACCGTATGAATCAGGTTTTTGAACACGTCATCATGGACAAGTGTCTTAATCCGTTTTCTCAACATGGTTTTTGACTTAACCATCTTTGATCACTCAGGTGCCTATTCTGAGTGGTACTGATCATCATCAGGGTTTCTTTTTCTTCCCTGATCTCACATTTCCTTATCCTTCAGTACTAAGACAAGGAAATTGTTTTCAACACTCAAGTTTGAGCGTTGGGGTGAGTATTGAGATACTCACCTGATCTAAACCTTCGTTTAGATCTCCTCGATCTTCTTCTTCCTCCTAAGTTATCATAGAAATTATTGTCAATGAGATATGGCTCCGTATCTGATGAACTTCTAGATAATTTCCTAGCTCCATGAACCTGTTTTTCAAGGTCTTCATTGAGCATAGTATATCCTGATAACATCTTATTTAGATTATTCAGGCTAATCATATCATTAGAGGTTCGAGGTTGATTGCTCTCAGAGTTCTCTCTCTTGGGAGTCCGCCTCTTAGTGGTCATGGTTGAGACAGGCATCCTGTTCTCCATTTCCTGAGGTTTTCTTCTAGAGTATGGAATAGCTCTACTATGATTTCCGATCATAGGTGAGGATCTTCTCCTATCTGTCTTATTCCTTGTCCCTGGATAAGACTTAGAGAGTTCAGACACATTTTTTAATACAAGATTCAATGTGTGCTGGAGTTGAGCAACTCGTTTTGACCTCTTTTGGCTATTGCATTCAGTCTGAAGGTGTTCTTTCTTTTTACAGAAACTACATGATTTCTCATGTTTACCTTCATTAAAACTCTTTTTGTGGTTATTGTTATCATTAGAATGATGAGGGGAATTATCCACCTTGTCAGAGGTGCTGGAAGATGTCACCTTCGTTCCAACAGTTTTACCACGATGAGTTCTTGTTTTTCTCGACTGATTGTTTTTGGGTTTTTCAGAGATTGATTTGAGATCAATTTCTCCCGTTAACTCTTCAATTTTTTCATGAGCAATCATGAGTTCAGACTTTTCAGATTCTGAACTAGTGGGATTTTGAGGATTACCACTTTTCAGTGTAAGGTCAGACGTATGACTTTTCCTCTTTAGTAGTGAGATCTCAGTGGTTAGGGACATAACCAGGGATTCTTGTTCATTGACTTTATCCAAAAGGGAATTAACCTTGGCTTTTAGTCGTGAGATTTCAGAAGCCTGAAATTTCATGAACTTAATGAGTCCACTACTTTCCTTAGTTGCATCTTTTTCAAGATCTGAATCAGAGTCATCTGACAAAATGAAAGAGTAACGATTATTACTCAAATTGACAACCTCGGTTGGTTGTTCTCCACAAGATGGTGTTGAGCCAGTTGTGTATGAGTGTGTTGGAGTGGTGTCCTCTGGTGTAGAGTTAGTACTGGGGTCCATTACTCACAAGCCGCGATAAACACAGACAGTTACGTCTTTTATGTGTTCACCGGCTCTGATATCAATCGAAAAAGCAGGGGTACCGAAATACAACCAACTTTTCGTTTCGGCTCGTGAGACTTATGGTCAGATCTGGACGATCTCAAAAATCAATATCCAGATCCGTTAACCTGAGTTTGGATCACAAGGATCAGTCCAACGCAAGACAGGGTCTTGGTAAATCTAAGGGATGGATTGAGGACAACGATCAGGTTTATTAATAACGTACTTCTTGTGTTTGCTTTAATTATATAATCAGAGAATATAATGCGGAAAGTAAAGCACACAAGACACCAGAGATTTTTTTAACGAGGAAACTACGACCTATAGAAAAACCTCGGGACCTCGTCCAGATTGAACACCGCACAGTACAAACTGTCTACACACACTAGCCTACTATAAGACTTCGGTCTGGGATGTAGCAGAGACCAATTCCACCCTCCAAGCGAACTGGCTACTATCGCACTCCTTACGTCTCTAGATCCCCCACAGATCGTCACCCACTTGATTCCCCTAGCTGACGTCCTTTACAGGCCTAGGAGTTGCTTTAACCGCTGTTAAAGGCTTGTGTCAACAATTCCAGCTTTGCAACCTCAATTATTGACTGTATGTTTGAACTGTCCTCTATCAGTTTGACATACACAAAGTGACTTCCTTCGGATTGCTCCAGGTCATACGGAAATCTACTTACAAGCGGGGGCTGACAAGTTAACCGAGTAAACTATGCCCAACTTGTCTCTACCTCAGTTGTACACGAAGAATCACTTAAGAAACTTATACAACTGGAGCTAAATAGGTCTTACAACACCGAGTGCAGCCGTGCGTTGCTTCCTTTTCGAAACCCTGTGTGTAACGTATCAGTTCTTGAATGGCCTTATATCAGAAGAGAAGGACAGTAGAATAGACAAGAACGTGATCAGGTTACCAAGGTTACAGGTTACTCTGATTTCAACCACTAAGGTCTCAATCTCCTACCCGTGCTTCCCAACTCTCAAGAGAAGTCTTTATAGTCGTAGGTAAATCCCAAGAGGAACTGCTACCTAATAGAGGATGACTATACCACAACAAGCATTCACCGAAGTGAAAAGAGTTTTACGATCTCTTCCCTAAGGAATCTTTACGTATGCTTGATGCTTGCGGTATTCGTCCTTAAACACCTCTATTTATAGCACTCAATAAGATAGGTTGCTTTGGAATAAAGCAACTAGTTACTTGCCCCACAAGTTTTGGAAACCCTAACTTGCAAACCAAGTAAACAGAGATTTATCTCAATTGGAAATCATTTATCATTTATCTGCCAAGTGTTTTGTTAGCTCAAAAACACTTCAAGATAGAGATCCAACAGACCAGAGATAATCTTTATCTTATTGACACATTGAGAACCGTTAGATGGACCACATAATATATTTTCATGATAACCAAGTCCAACTAAGAGATAAAGGAGTTCAGAGTTTAACCCGAGTGAAAATCCAGAGAATATTCACTTGGGACGGTTCGTGAACCGTCCATCTGAATCACAACCAAAAGTATCGATTTTGAGTTCACGTTAGGTACGCGTACAAAATGACACTTTGGAACTCATGAGAATTCCCAAGTTTATGTTCATGTACGGTTCGGGAACCGTCCGCCATTCAGATTAGGGTTTAACTTGGACCCGTTTGAAGTTCTAGGCTTAATCAGTACTTAAACGTGTTAGACGTCCTCAGCTATAATCCACTGGACTCTTGCTCAAGAGTACTCCTTTAGATTCACCCATATCTAACAAGTGATTTGCAAGCAAACCATTGCAATGGACAAATGGTATCGAATCTATCTCATGCATTCTTGTAAACTTAGTATTTGCGGGAACAAATACCAACATAACACATGGTCATGTAGACAAGAAGACGATCTCAATCGCTATTAATATCACTACTAAAGTAGCCGACTATTTCTAAAGATATAGAAAGTAGAATAGAAGAATTTCCATAAAAGTCATAACTCCTACTAACCTTTTGTCGATGAAGAAAATTTTGATGTCTTATTTGTCTTCACAGTCTTCGTCTTCAAGGTCTCTACTACTTAGTCTATATCCCAATTCCGAAATCTAAACTCTAGTAGGCTAAATCAAGAATGGTGTTTTGACACCTAAAACTGACAACCAGCTTGACATACCAACGCTAGTGGGTTTGACCGGAAAATGCCCTAACAATGAGGATAGGCAAAATCAAAACAAGTGCTGAAAACCACGTTGCTGAAATTTCCCAAGGACACTGGTCCCTGTTTCTAACCCCAAACTGTTGATACTAATTTTCCCATATCATACTTACACAAGGTTTCAAGGTTAATGACGGTTAATACTAAGCATTAACTAGGATCCTCGCTCATCCCCGTATCCAATGAATGGAACAACGATCTTATGAGCTCATCAGAATCTCCAAGACAGAAGATAATGCTAAAAACGAACTAAACAAGTTGGATCCACAATAAAGTGTTTCATCTCCTTATAATCAAATCACATCGATAAAGTATATCCGTAATATCACAATAAAGTTCTCTTTGATTCTATCTAGCTCGATTCAATACAATATGGAGGTTATACCAAGTATTCTGATATCCTGATTCCAGAAGATTTCTTAGCTATAGTATCTCCCCTGGATTCTGCACACCGCCCATATCATGCATCTATGTGTTGACACCTCGCATTTGGTGTATATCTTTGCTATGCAGATCCCTTGATGTTCTTGATGCCCTAATCCTTATCCATTGAGCTGCTTTATACCGCTGTCTGATTCAGTCGTTTACTGACACGTGCCCCTAGCCTTCTGTACTCTATAAAGTAGTGATGTGACTGCCTGAATCGTGCTTTGAGTTGGTGATGCCTTCCTTTGTTCTTTTGGGTACTGCGGTAATGTACTTCAGAGTGGTTTCATACCTCGTTTCGTTTTATCTGACGGGTCTTCTTGCTTCTGGTCGAGGTTTGTAGGACCAGTGATATTTATGTATTAACAAGCTATCTTATTTTTCCTTCCAAACCCAACACCTTCACAATCCATAACTTTGCAAGCCTCTTCAATATTATTTCATGTGACACTACGAGTAATATGTTTCATGGCTTTATGGAGAACTTAAACGTGAATTTTGAGTTCTTGTGGGTGTGGTATATATATATAATCCCTCAGGGTGGGATAATAAAGGAATTTAATGAGTACAAGACCCCTCATATTTTTTTCACAATAATATACGTATCAGGCGTAGTAATAATATTATTTCTGAGCTAGTTGATAGTGATTCACAATGTACTCTCTCAGCTGATCCTGATCAGTAATTG
>JAJJMA010068811.1:3305-25865 GCA_023529015.1 Papaver nudicaule
TTGATGCACAGTTTAAGGAATAAGTCGCCGTCTGGATGTTACTTATATTTATTGGTGAGAAACTTTTATATATTAACTGTACTTGTACAAAAAAAAAAGAAAACTTATAACAAATGATAACTAACTACTGTAATCTTTTTTGTTTTCAGATCTGGATATCTGAGCATTCCCATAAACTAAAGGAAACTGCAACAAGGTTGAAGTCGTCAAACGAACAACAAACTGTTCCTTACAGAGCAAGATTTGCAAATTGGAAAATAATGAGCATTTGCAGCCACTTGAACGATGCGATGGAGAACAACTTTATAACGGGAAAGGTACAGAAAAATTACACTTAATTGAAAAACCTCCCAGTTCATTCTGTATAAAAATCGTAACCTGATATCTAATATGTGAATCTTTATATATGCAGCTATCGCAAGAGTTCATTGAAGCTCCTTATGAAAGTGAGAAATTTTTGGAGCAACAATTGGGGAAGACGGAAGCTGAGAAGCTTGTGGAAGAGCGTGATGATCTGAAAAAACAGCTATCTGCCTTGAAAGAACAGCTATTGGCCATGAATTCAGGTAACTGAAAACTAGAAAAAGTTTGTTCATTTTGGACAATTAAATTGCTGTTCATTCTGTGCTTGAATTTTAGCTTTGTCAGAGTCGACTTTATAGGGCGTTCTCTTAACAGAAAAGAATCAAGGATTTTTATTCTTCATTATTCTTAACAGATAACAAAAGAGATGCTGAAAATGCTGACATGATTGTAGTACTTCAAGAAGCAATTCTTCTGTCAAAGGAAGAACTTTCTTCTGTAAAAGAATCTTTGACAACGAAAACTGTGGAACTTGAGAAATTGAAGACAGAGTATTCTGGTATGATGAATTCCAAAGAGAGTGACGAAGAAATTCTTTCATTACAGGAACAACTTTCTTCAGTAAAAAATTCTCTGTCAACGAAAACTCGAGAAATAGAGAACTTGAAGTCAGATCACTCTTCTACTTTGGCTTCCAAAGAGATGGAAATTGTCTCTCTTCGTGGTGACTGTGATGGCAAGAGTTTAGAAATTCATTCATTGAGTGAAAAACTTTCTTCTGTAGAAAATTCTCTGTCAACGAAAACTCTGGAACTACAGAAGTTGGAGTCAGAGCACTCTTCTACTTTGGCTTCCAAAGAGAGAAATTCTTTCATTAAAGAAACAACTTTCTTCAGTACAAAGTTCTTTGGCAACGAAAACTCTGGTAATACAGAGATTGATGGCAGATAAGGAATCAAGTGCGATTGAAAATCGTAAGGAATGTGCTGACAAGAGTAGACTACTTAACGAAAATCAAGAACTGAAGGTAAAACTTTCTTCGGTAGAAGAGTCTTTGTTAACGAAAGCTCAAGAACTGGACAATGTGAAGAAAGAGCATTCTAATACTTTGGATGAAAAAGATAGAACAATTGCCCGTCTCCTTAATGATTTGGGCCGCTTTGCCGAGGGTTCTTCATTAGATAGGACTCCAGGAAAAGAAGACAAAGAGATGGTTGGTATGCAAACTAGAACGTGTAGGCAAGCAAATAAAAAGAAAGCTGTGCCAAAGAAGAAGTTGAAAAATGAAGAGAAATCAGATCTGCTGTCAAAGTCTCCATTGTACCCAATTATTCAAGGTTACAAGGATTCCTTGCCTATTCTCACCAATTTCATGGAAAAAGCATTGAAAGGGTAACTGTCAACTTTTTGTCATATTTCCTTACCTAATACAATCACATGTATTGATATTAAAAAATATATGTTCTTTATATTGCCTTGCAGTGTTGAAGTAGCTTGGAAGGTAGAATCTATCCCATTGTACGTCTTTTCAGACTCTATCAAGTGGCTCTTGTTCAACGAAAGCATTGACGAAGGATTACTCCACTACTACACCTACAAGAGGAAAGCGGGTGCAGCGAAAGATTGTGAATCAAAGTACATCCCCTTCTCAATATTGCAGCCTTCAGCTTTCGTAAGTATAGAATTTTTAAATTTTTTGTTAATGTTAATTTAATCAAGAAAAGAGTTCATTTTGGAAAATGATCTTTAGTAGAACAAATGATAATCTAAATTTTTTTTTTCTTTGCAGACGCATTTAGTGGAAAAACGCGTGTCAAGCATAGAAGAGGAAATCATCAGAGCCATAGAGAATATGGGTTCCAATACAGAGAAACTAATCATCCCTATAAATACTTCCAAAGCGATTGTTAACGGACAAATCCAGGTGATAGGGGAGCATTGGCACCTCCTCGTATACGTTGTCGACACTTGTGAATGGCAGCACTTCAACTCTGTGAGATCTAACACATATAAATCCAAATATCTTGAAGATGCCAAAAATATGGCAGATTACTGTCAGCCACACATTAACAAATGGTGTCAGAAGAATAATAGACGACAAAATATAAATTCTGATGTTAATTTCACTAGCATGGAAGTACCAGAACAAGGATGTAACCCAGACTGTCTTTTATACCTTTGTTATTGGTTTAAAAGAAGCGTCAAGCCAAGTAAGCCGATGATAGATGACCCGCTGTATTTGATGGAAGTGATGCAGAACAGGAGAGTAACTATGGCTTACAAACTTCTGACTGCAAAATATCCTGAAGAAAGCATGTTCTAATCAGGTACGTAGCTGTTTATACCTTTACATTGATGCTGTTGTTTCCTGAGCTCCTGTTTATACATGTCCTGCACCCCTGTTTATATATGTCCTGCACTCTTGTTTTAATGGCCTACTTTGTGGATCCTAGTTTGACTTGCAATGCTCATATACACTTGCAGTTTTCTTCTCCTGTGTTTTCTTGCATTTGAACCTAGTTTAGTTAGAGCAGAATGATAGTGCACATAAGGTAACCATGATCCATACTACAGGAAGATACCATCGTAATATGTATTTCCCTGTAAATAATTAGTGACATGCTAGAAACTTGCTGGTCAGTTCGTCCAACAGTTTTGTGCAAATCTATATCATGAGTGAATTCTTACATGCCTGCTCCAAACTCGATTTTTCAGGTGGATATTTAAAGGAATGTATACGTGAACATAGAAACTGTTGAAGAAGAATATATTTTTTTGGCTGGCTTCAACAATCAATCTGACATGAATATAAATTTTTTGTTTGGCAAAAGCCTTAGCTTTGGTCAATGTATAGATATACTGATCTATAATAATCAATCTGACATGAATATAAATTTTTTGTTTGGCAAAAGCTTTAGCTTTGGTCAATGTATAGATATACTGATCCATAATCTTTTGTAGATGGCAACGTAGTTATGTCAATAGACATACTAATCTAAAATCTTTTGTAGATGGCAATGTAATTATGTTAATAGACATACTCATTTAAAATCTTTTGAAGATGGAAGTTTGAATCTGACTGATTTTTCCTTCCTCTCTCTTGTGATTCTATTATTTTTTATTTATATTTTTGATAGATTCCGTTTTGATGATAGGGTAAAAGCATTGAGGTGACTACTCATGCGAATAGGTTAGGGTATTCTCAGCCTTAGAATAGTACCCTTGGAAGAAGTATAAATGGAACAAAAAATTTTCTTCCAATTTAAAGTAGAAAATATAGTTTAACAAATACGTTAAAATAAAAGTTACATAACTATTAATTAAATCAAACATTTGTCCCAGTGTCTTAAACTATTAAAGAACAATGCGCTCTGCCAGACTTTCCTCCAAAACGCTTCAGTGACACCCTGCTCATCATATGAGGAGTAACAAGAATTTCTGTTTGTCCCGGAATTCTTACACCGATTTCCTCAAAACCTCCAGTTGAAGGATTGTGAATAAAGAAACGTCGCCTGTCACTTACTAGAAGTTTGTCATGTTTTCCGAAGGTGATAGGCACATACCGGGGTCGCCCTAGCACTGTATGCGGCAGTACAATGCTCTTCTCTAACTGCCAAGTGTTATCCTCGGTGACTAACCAAAAATCTACACGAACTCCTCCTTCCCTTAGTTCATGTGTGTAGTAAACACTGAAACTGGTTCCAAATAGGAACAACCCACATCTCGCTTCATCATCCACATATAAATCCCCAGTGATGTTAGGATCATACCGTGGTGCTCCAAGTTCCTCAAATTCCTCTGTATGCAGATCGAAAGATACTAATATCTTTTCCTGCCTGTCGAAACACCATTCGAACCAGTAAAGATGGCCCTGTGCATAGAAACCAGTATCACGCAATTTGTAGTTGCAAAAACCAGCGTGTCTCCACTCATGATCACCGAGGGTGAATACCTCAACGTCCCCCAGTACATGAATACGCAGTACCTTGTATTCTCCGGTACGATGACAGTAGCCAAAGCCCCCTTTGACCTGTCTAGTGTAGGGATTTTCATTAGGTTGGCTCCTTATTCCGGGGAGATTAAGCTGCTCACCTGTAGCTGGGTTGATGATATATATTGGATCTCGCACGAGGTTGTGCCGAACATATAGACACACCAACCCATTGCATGATCCGACCATTTGGAAAGTGTGTATCGCGGTTTCCGTTTCTGGATGCCACTTGGGGGTACTGACTGTTTGGAAGACATCCTTTGTAATGTGTTCCATGTAGAACGTTAGTTTGATATCTCCCTCCTCCAATGAAACTTGTCGTGGATGAATCGGCACCGCACTCAAAAGGAGACCGATCCTTTTATTTTTGAGCAGGGTGTTCCATTTTTTGCAAACCAATTTGCTCTCTAAAACACTATTGGTGGTAGGAATGCAATCGAGAATTTTCTCAACCAAGTCTTTGGGAATGTTATGACGATCAAAGTTATCCATTGGGTTTTGCTGGTGAAAGTGATAGGAAGAACACAGCTTAAATTTTAATTTTGGTTTATTGTTCTCTCCTGAAGTGGATAGTAAGGGGAACTACCACAATTTATACTCAATTTGGGACGCGTCTTTCTACTCAGCAGACGTCCAAAATTACTTAGTGGGCATCCTTTCGACCAGGTTCATTCCCCCCTGTCAAGAATTCTAGTCCCTCGAAACGTTTGGTTTCCTACAGGCGTCCCTTGGGTCTCCGGTCAAATCTCCTCGTGAGAATTCAAACCCTTCGTGCGTTTGTCACGTCTCACCAGTTAGGGTGTAACCTGTAGGTTGTGAAAAACGAACGAGTAAACTCGTGACTCGTACAAAAAAATGAAAGATTCCATTGGCATATTCTATTTTGACAAGTTGACCAGTCAATTTTTATGTAATTCTGCTACTCGCAATGTTCAAGGTTATATAGCATGGCCATGCTCAATTGACGGCAATAGAGATGATAACACATAAAAATGTCGTGTGAGAGTGGCGACACGTGGCGTCTGTTTACCGGTCCGCTCCCTTTCATAGACTTACTCAAAACTCTCTAATAATATAGGTTCCACCCTAACTGGTGGAGCCTGGCATTGACGATTCTTGGACGAGTCGCTTGTTGACTCGTACGATTTCACAAGAAATCTAGGTTCCACCCTCACTGGTGGAGCTTGTCATTACCTATTTACCCTTCCTTTTCAGTTTATTTACGCCATTTACCTTCGTTTGATTTTAAAAATAGAGGGTAACTTAGTAATTTAGGTTTCTCCCACCAAAAAAAGACTCTTTTCTTTATTATAGCGAGGGAGGGAATACCAAAAGTTGCCCATGGGGTGTAACTGTTCATGTTGGCACTGATACGTTGGATAATTAAATTCTTCTTCCATGCGTTTGGAATTATCGAGTAAATTCAATGGTAAAGTAAATGTCGCATCCCCCCAAAATTGTTGGTGTCTGTTGACCCAATCCCTTTACTTTCCTTTCTCTATAAATTGTTCCATTAGAACATAGAGAACTCATTACCGGAGAGAACAGTGAGTTCTGATAAACATGGCTGGTAGGTATGCGAATGATCCTAGAGTAACTGATGACATCAGGAGAAGATTTCAACAAGAACGTATCGAATACCATCGCAATTATCCGTACAGGACGCCAGCCAGAAGAGGACCCAATCAGTGCTGTGTTCTTGGCCGTCTCAGCGGAGTATGCACTGTACATGATCCTTACAGTGACTATAATTTCATTGCCTTCCTTGAGGGAACTAGGGATATGATTGCAATCTATGGAAACTTTACAAATGGTCCAGACGAGAACAATCATGCTGGCGTTGTACCTGCTGGTGGTGGTGGTGCTGGTCTTGTTGGTGGTGGTTTTGGTGCTGCTGCTGGTCCTGTCGGTGGTGGTTTTGGTGCTGCTGCTGGTCAGCCTGGTCCTGATGGTGGTGGTGCTGGTGGTCCTGTTGGTGGTGGTGCTGAATCTGCTGGTAGTAATGTTCCTGCTGGTGTTTAAGGAGGAACTTTTTTTGTTATGTTTCTTATTCGATTGTTATGTTACTTTTTTTTTTCCTGGTGGATTGTTATGGTCATTTCGTTATTTATGGATTTGATGTTTATAACAATTTATGGTGTTGATACAAATCACATCTAGTGGTGATAAGAAACTAGATCTTTACTGATACAAATCATAACTAACAGATTTAATATAACTGGAATCCAAGCCCAATGTAGTCAATTATATAAACCCAACAGGAGGAAGACAATCCAATCTAATCCCAATGTGAATAATTCGAAAAACAAAGTTGTTCCGATGCCAATAAAAGTTCAGGTTTTGTAAAGCTGACGATCTTCAAGCAGACTCAAGCTGGCTCTTTCGGCATTTCACACTACCTGCCCTATGACCGGGCAGGCGACACTTCGAACAAGCTCTCTTCCCCGATTTGTGCGGTTTCTCAAAGGCATTCAAATATCGACCCACCTGGGGACGACCTACATCTTTCTTAGCACCGGGATGCTTCACTACACGCTGCGCCACATGATCAGGGATCTCCCAATCATCTCCTGGAATGACAGGGTAGATGGAATCTGCATACATAGATCTCCAGCAGGAAGTATCGTAGTAAGATGCACAATATTCATCTGAATTCTTAGAGAATTTCTCACATACAGCAAGCATGTGGGGGCACGGCAGATTCTGATAAAAAGCAACTTTGCAATCGCAAGTTCCCTTTTCCAAATCGACAACGAACGCAACTCGGCCATTTTTTTCCCACACTTCATATCGATCATCCTTGGATTTGGCAGACTGACACTTATGTGACACCAACCACCTCTCCTTCAGAAGCTTAGTTATATTTGGAGGGTATGTTTGATCCCATTTATTAGATAGGTCTCTACGCTTTGACCACTCCTTCATGAGGTATCTACGAATCTTATCAATCAAATCACAGACTGGCAAACCTTTTATCTTTCTGATCACTGCATTCCAGCTCTCGCATAGGTTTGTAGTCATGAGTGTCCAGCGACCTCTTGAAGCGTGCACCCTTGCCCAACGGTATTCTCCAATTTCTTTTACATAATCCTTAACAGCTTGGTTCTTATTTACATTCTCCATATGCTTTTTAAATTCGTCCAGAGTGAATGCTTGGGCAGCACTATAAAAGGCATGCGCCGCCTGGATGTCCCCAAACTGAGTTAGTATATTCCCTGCATTGTAAAATACTCAGTAAATTAGCATACATTCAAATTCAAAACTAAGCTCAGAATTCACATTCAGCAGGTCGACATTCAAATAAAAAAAATTAGCAGAACAATGAGGCGAAAGTAACAAAATACTCGACAACTGTAATAGCATGTATTATAAGGTGTTTGTAGTTAAATACCTCGGATATGGTATGCACAAAAAACATGACAAACTGCAGGCATTTTCAGCTCAATTGCTTTGCGCATTGGTTCTGATCTGTCTGTGCACACAACAAGATCTTGATTCTCACAAAAATCAGCCCCAAGCGCATCGTGTAGCTGCTCGAAGAACCAGGCACATGCTTTATCATTTTCAGAATCAACAATGGCAAACGCAAATGGGTAGATTTGTTCGTTCGCATCTAAGCAGACGGCTGATAGTAGCGTTCCTGCTCGGTCCCCTGTAAGATGTGTACCGTCAACGGCAAAAGCAGGTCTCGAGAAAGTTTTGAATCCCTCAAGACAGACTCCTACAGCCATAAAATAGTACTCGAAAACATCATCCTCACTGGTTTTTATGTTTGTAAACGAACCTGGATTTCTTATTTCGAGCATGTGGCTATACGGCGCGAGGCGCTGGTATGATTCATCTGAAGAACCTCTGGTGAGTTCAACGCCCCGATGACAACCAAGCCAGGCCTGCTTGTAACTGAGTGTGCGGCCAAACACATCCTTTATATCGTTTTGCATATGGAGGGGTGTATAGTTTCCATTGATACCCTTTTCTTCAAGATACTTTCCCAAGGCATTTTTAACCCTTTTTATTCTCTTCCCCAAGTTGCCATTCATAGAACAAGTGTGCGGACCAGTCATCTTAGTGATGTACAAGTATGTAAAATCCCTCAATTGTTTAGCCCTTAAGGAGAAATTGCAATTGACATCTGCGCACTTCACGTGCGTACCTTTTTTATGGGATCTAACAACTTTGTAATCAACTCCCAGCTGCAACTTCGTCATTTGCAAGGTCAAATACAGCTGTGGCTTGTTACTGAAACAAGCACCTTCCTGGATTTGTCCCATGTAATCCGTAACGAATGTTCCTGAACTGCATGGTTCTGTCTTCGGAATAGAACATAATTCATCAAGAGGATCACAGACTTCATCAAGAGGAGAACTGACTTCATATTGTGGAGCATCTTTATCAACCATTTCTATCTTTCTTTTAACTCTTGAGGAGACTGGGGTCTGTTTACAACCACTGGAGGAGGCTGGGGTTAGAGGGTTGGAAGAGGATGGGGTTAGAGGAGTCTCGACCTTGATTCTGCGTTCGGTCACTCTCGGCTCTGGAGTAATTGGAAGTTGACTCTTGGCTTCAGATTTAACAATGAAAAAACTGGGCACTGCCTTATCCGTACAATAAAATTTCATCGCTGCATCTCCAGTAATCTTAAACATCTTTCTTTTTTCCGTAGCGTCAACAAATACAAGGCCATATGCATCTATGTTAGGTCCCATCTCGAATCCTTCTAGACATTTTACAGCGTTCTTCAGGTCGTCGAGATTGAATGGATCAGTTAAAACCGCAGGTTGCATGATGCCTTTGTAGTCATCGTGACCTTTATTGACAACCCAATAACCGTTGTAGTGTATTAAAGCATGTCTGCTGCCACTTGTTTCACCAATCTCCTATTATGCAACAGAGTAGAAATAAAATTAATATCTAAAACGTAAATTAAGACAGACTCAGGATGTAAAATCAAATATTGGACGACTGCTACTACTCGCCCCAATTCCATAAACAGTAACAAAAGCAAGCAGTAACCTAAAACTAAGTTATGACAAACTTGGGCAGATAGAGCTCCAAACTAAGAATGAGCCTGATGGCAAGCTTACCCCCCTTAGTAATAGACATTGACTCCATTGTGAGAGTTTTCTGTCAAACTTCAATATAATTGGGTCCCAAATACCTAACAAACGAATAACTTGAAGGATTATGAGCTTAGGACTACTGAGAATGATCTCAGTTTTCCACAATATTTCTTGCAGAAACTTCTCAGACTCTGATTCACTAAAGTTAGCATTGCATTCTCCATTAAGACTAACTAGAGTAAGTCAGTAACCTAAAATTCCCAATTTCATAGACACTATCAAAAGCAAGCAGTAACCTAAAATTCCCAATTTCATAAATTGCAATTCCCCAAATTCATATAACATTAACATGTTTATAACAGCATACGATTTGGGCAAAAACAAACCCCAATTTCAGAAACCCTAAATTAGAGACTGAATCATGTTTATAATCTAACATAAATAACAAAAACATCACGCGGGTCAGTCAATTTAACAAAATCAAAGAAATCAGTAAGTTAAGGGTTTCCATTACTCACTGGTTTTTTCATCGTACACTAATCCTCTCAACAAACAAAACAACACCGTCAATGGAAGCTTCTCTGAACCCAAGTATCACACTCTCCCTCTCGATCTAACTCTGTCTATCGATTTCTTTCTCTCCCACTTTTTTTTTTCGTCTGTAGAAGGAGGAGTCGAAGAGAGTAGAAGCTTGAGAGTGGAGGATGAGTGAAGAAGAAGCAGATTTTAAGGGAAGAAGTAGATTTTGAATGGCTACACCAGTAGGGGTGTGGAGGATGAGTGAAAAAGTGGCTACACCAGTGGGGGTGTAACAAAAAAAACTGGATTGTGTACACAATTTAAAACAAATTGTGTACACAATATTTTTGGATTAAGGGATTGTGTACACAATTTTAAACATATTGTGTACACAATATTGTTGGATTATCTATTATTTTAATACTAATTATTGCACCGACAATTTCATTAAACCCTAATTTTGGACTTCTGAGATTGTGTACACAATATACCCATATTGTGTACACAATATACGTTTTTTCATATTGTGTACACAATATGTTGTGCACAATTTTGAATAAGACAAACTAAAAATATTGTGCACCATATGAATAGTACTGAAAAATAATAATAAAAAATTTATTGTGTAGGACAAAAACGTCATAAACTGAAAAGGCAAGGACAAAAATGTCCAAAACTGTAACTTTTCGTTATTTTTGGAAGGGGTGTTATTCTCGGTAATTAAAGTTGTAAACCGGTTACTTTTAGGAAAAAGCCCTTTATCTAGAGGGGGCTATCTAGTTTTATCAGATGCTATCAATTGGTAATGATTCTGGATAAAAATTTAGCTTTACAATTTACAAATTCTTAAGCCCTTTTAGCTGTATATGTCACTGCAGCAAGTAATTTTGCCCTTTTAGTTGACTTACACTGCCAGATAGCTGGGGAAAAGAATCTATGTGTGTAACAACAATACGGGTATGAGTGTCTTGCCGTTGGGTATGGATACATTTACTTGGACATAGAGAGCAATTAAATTAGGGAGCCGATGCAGGAGTAAGGTCAGGTTAATGTTATGTAATCTTCTCATGAATATAAATGGGGCACAGCAAAGCTTGTTTTCAAGAGCAATGGAGCTATGTTTTTTTCACTTACTATTTCTTGCGTCTTCTAATTTTTTTCAAGCTTGGTAGAACTAGTTGCATAAAAATATCTTAAGTTCAATGGTTAGTAGAGCTATTGCAGTGTCTTTGCATCACGAGTGATGTGTCCAAGTGATAAATTCTTAAGCCCTTTTAGCTGTAAATGTCACTGCAGTAAGTAAATACACAATTGACTTAACAGATAGCAGGGGAATAAGAATCTGTGTAGATATATAACAACAATACGGGGCACGCTCGCTGTTGAGTACAAATACATATACTTTGACATGAAAGCAAAACAATTAGGAAACTGATGCAGGAGTTAAGGTCGGGTGAATGTTATGTATTCTTCTCAGGAAATTTAATGGCTACATCCAAGCTTATTTCGACACTAGTACTCGTCTCACACAACACTGCAATAGCTCTGCTAGCCGTTAAACTTAAATATTTTTTTGCAACAAGTTCTATCTAGCTTCAAAAACAGAACTTATTAGGTCCGTAGGTTTCGTGGGTATCAGAATACTGAAGCATTCGGGCACCAAAACAATAAGAAGAACTTGCAGGACAGCTTCTAAAACACAATAAGAAATGGACTTAGATTAGCCTTCATTGCAACTTCAGGAATAGAACAAAAAATTGTTGTCATGAAGCATGCATTTCTGTGTAGTGGTGAAAGTCTGTCTAGCTTTATCTAACTGAATGCACAGTGGTGTTTAATCATTTGTTTTACCTTGTTTCTTCACTTAGGGTACAAACACTAGCTTTATAAACTACTCAAAGTTTAGCAGTTTTCTACATTGCCAACCGAAACATAGAATTTTTGAATAATGTTTCAATCGTCTGGTATCCAAATCTGTATAGCAGAAAGGATATCTATTATTGTATATTTATACTTCAGAAGACAATATCAACTTAAATTTGTCTTGGTGTCCTTGCAGATTGATGTTCTTGAGGTTGATGGAGTTTACTATGGTAAGCACATTTACAGAAATATATGATTTGAAAAGGTCATGGGAATCGCATTTGTTATTCGAGGAGATAACAGTTTTCCTAATGCTGAGTGCTTGTCTACAGGTTTCTCTGGTTGCCACCGTTATGAGGCTCACCAGCAACTTGGACTCCCAACAATACGTTGTAAAGTTCGCCGCGGAACAAAAGAAACTTTGAGGTTAAATGATTCATTACTAGTTCAATTGCTTGTCTTCTTTATAGTTGGAAATTTTAACCACATTATAGGTCTACCTTTTGCAGGCATCACCTACGTTGAGTAATATAAGCACCCACACGTCAAGTGTTTTAATGGTCTCTCCTTGTGCAACTTGGAGAATCCAGTGATATACTAATAATTAGCAGGTAAGTCAAAACAACTGTATGATCTTTGCAGCCTTCATTGTATATACTAGCATGGATTAGTGGTTTAATGTACCACTTTTATATCAATCATTTCTATGAAAGAGCCTCTTGTAGCTAAAATAACTGCTCTTGAATTGGACCCAAACTGTAACTTCTGGCAACATATATTATGTGATCGACATGTTCTTGTAGAAGCAAGTAAATTCATTCAGATCCTGAAATATGTTGTTTGTTGAAGAAAGAGTTTAACAATAAAAACTTAAAGAATGCATCTAAATGAACTATAATGTAAAACGTAAACAATTAACCGAAAAAATTGTGAAGGACATGCGGCATGCCACAAAACAGGAAAGCGTTTCACCCATCATCGTCTTACCTGTTTCGGATGATTAACAACAGGTACAGTTCTTCTTTCTTTTAGCAACTCTTGGTCTGCATGATTTTTCGACTGCTCCACTTTGAGCCTCAGTTGCCTGGCCCAAATCTTTCAAACAAGTTACATTTTTTTCTCCCAATTCTTTCGAAGAAACAATGCTTTGCCTGTGAGGAACTGCCTCAATGTGAATACATTTCATACCATTAGCCTCGTCATCCCAAAAGTTTGATTAACTTTGAAGTCTCAGGGTCATAACAATAGAGACTCCTGCGAAAAGACCGACTCAAATCAAAACATGATGGTTGGTATCTGTACCACAATAAAACTTCATTGCTCCCTGTGATTGCAAATGGTTTATAACCATCTGGCTCTTCCAGCTGCTGTATACTAAACTCCTTAATCCAAGGTGACGAACTATTATCTCTCGTGTATACCCATATGTCAATGCCAGAAGTTGTATTGTTTTGATGAACCAAATACAAATTATTATTCCCTCCGAGCAGCTTGAGTGGAGAGTTAGACAAGTATGAACTGTATTCTCAAAATCTTTAGAACGTGGTAATGGGACTGAACGAGACTTCTCACCTTCCAAATCGAATGCCACAATGTTACATTCTTGTACCTTGCCATGGCATCGCTGCAACCAAGCATTTATAAAACTTTTAAAACCTTAGTTCTCAATAGTCTCGTTCTTACATTTTTAAGGAAGTTCCACTACATCATACAAATATCATTAACCAATCTTTGGCATTCTATTTTTAGCAGACTTGCAGACGTATATAGTTAAACATTAGCTTGAAGGCTGCAACACTCGTAGGTTACATTATTCTTCTTTTTCTTCCATGTAAATTTCAATAATAAGCTACTAGCTAGTTTTTGTAACCCAACCGTGCGGTAGTATAGTTTTAGTTTTTTTTTTAAATTTTCAGTTAAGTAGTTAATTCGTAATGAGTTCATATGTATGCAACAGCTTTACAGGAATAACTCTGAACTCAGCTGAACTCAAGCTGAACTCTGAACTCGGTTTTCTTTTCAGATAAAATAACTCCTTTCTGTATTTTAATCAAAGGGATTAAATGTAAATAACTTAGCTTTAAATTAATTTTATCCGAATAGATTTACAGTAAATATCGTGCTCCTACAACTTTTCTTTCTAACTTGAACCCATATTTCAACATAAAAAATAACTACTCATTTTTTGTATGTACTTTAATGTTGCTAATGGAATATCGACATACAGTTAAAACAAGTCGAATCGGTTTCGAGCTCCTAAATTAGAATCTCTGGTATTTATTTTACCCAAGGTACATAGTTTTTGTAGGTTGCAAGAACGCACATCATGTCTCAGTATAATTAGAACTTGGAAATTTGAAGTAAGATTTTCGATCTCCCTGATTTAGTAAATTTTGAAGTTTTTAAATTTTGAAAGTAACCAAGTAATTTTGAACAAAGTGAAAATTTTCTCTAGTAAAGAGGTGCATGGTTAATGAAATAAAGAATGGAAGCTCCATGGTATAGTCAGTATGCATAACATGTTATCCCCATACCTCCCAATGTTTTGTATAGAAAGCTGATTTAGGGGCTTCGGAAAAAAACGATGCCCTCACTTTTACTTCAAATGTCCAGCCCGTCAGTATAAGGGGTGTCAAAACATCGTGAAATGACTAAGTTATCCTTATACTAATTTATACTAATTCTTACCCAAATTTACCTCCACCCTAATTACAAACATAAATACTTATATCCCACACAAAAAAAATCAAAACCTAAAAATCAAAACATCAAAATTTCTCCCCTCTCTTCTCCTCTCTTACCTCTCTTTTCTTCACCATTTCCTCTTCCACATTTCTCATTTTCGAGTTTTTGATCATGGATGGAACCAACACTGATGCAACATTGGAGCAGCAAAGGTAAGCATCCAAACCCACTCTTTTGTTATTGATTTTGGTGCTAAAACTAGGTAAGATTCACTCCATGAAAATAAAAAACGAGTTCCAGAACTACTTACGTCTAGCTATTAGATCCGTAAGTCCGTCTTACGTCTCGCATCTGAAGAACAGCTAGCCGTAAGTAGTTTGTTAGGTAAGCCATTAAAGCTTCAGATCCAAGCCGTAAGTTCAGTTTACTAGCCGTAAGTTAGTTACGTCTCATTTCGATACTTTAGTTACTAGCCGTAAGTTCCGTTAAATCAAATTTTTTGTGTCGCAAGATTACAGGCCATAAGTACAAACTTAGCAGCCGTAAGTTTAGTTACGGCTGCATATCTATTTGGCTTAGTAGCCGTAAGTTTGGGAAAGTGTAAATTGTCTTGTGTTAAATGTCTGGTTTTGATGTTTGTCACTTGATCAGGCCGAAATAAAGAATCTGCAGGAAAAAGTGAGTGATTTAGAAATAAGGCTTTTAGTTGCTACGAAACCTTTAACGGATGATTACATGAAGGGTATAGAAGTGTTCGCAACGAAAATGAAACTGTTTTGGAAGGAAATGTTAGATGAACTGCAGACAACGTTAAAAAATGAACTTGTGCTACTAGAAAATGTTTCCCCTAAAGCAAAATTGGACTACTGTGTTGAATTACTTGTCGTGCGTGTAAGTGAAACTGTAATTAGTGATTTTTGTAGCAGTTATAAGGATTTTGCAAATGGAGGAATTAACGAGCTTAGTGCAGCATTGGTACAGAAGCAACTTGATTATGATAGCCTGGTAAGTGATATTGAAGTACTTTCCATGGAAAGAAGAAATTCAGGAAGTGGGCAGAAAAAGAAAATGACGAAGTACTTAAATTTCTCAAAGAGAAGAGAGATGAAGCTAAGAGGCTTGAAGAAGAAAGAGAGCAATTCATTGAGTCGGCAAGAATAGAAATGAAGAAATTTTCAAATTTTTTGAAGAGAAGAAAGCTGAAGTTGCGCGGCTTGAAATTGCACATGGATTCTGAGTACAAAAGTTAAGGATCTTGCGCAAGAACATTTAGGAAAACTAGCTAAAGCAGATGAAGAGAGGGATGTTATGCTGAAGAAACTAGAAAGTAAAATTGGTTGCTTTCCCAAACTTACGGCTGCTAAGTCAAATAGGTTAGCAGCCGTAACTATACTTACGGCTGCAGAATATTACTTACGGCCTGTAACCTTGCGACAAATAAATTTTGATTCAGAAAACACTTACGGCTACTAACAAGAGTATCGGTTTTAGCCGTAAGTAAGTTACGGCTACTAATATTAACTTACGTTTTGGATCTGAACCTTTAATGGCAAAGTAACTTACGGCTAGTTGTTCTTCAGATTCCAGCCGTAAGTACTTCTGGTTCACGAATTTTGATTTCATGGAGTGAATCTGACCTAGTTTTCAATACAAATGAGTGGTTTTAGATGCTTATGTTAGGTGCTCTATTGTTCCACCATTGTTGATGCTTATAGCCGGCGGCGGCGGCGGTGATGGAGGAGGCGGTGACAGTGGCGGTGGAGGCGGTGGTAATGGTGTAAAAACACCATGACTTAATTATTTTTTGATTATCATTTTAATCAAGTTTAATTTAGTTAATTATGTGGTAACTAATTAAACACTAAACATAAAAGGGTAGTTTTGATATTAAAAAGAATTTTACATAGGGGGAGAGCCAAATTACTTCGGGGAACCACTATTGTGAGGGCTTCAAAAAAAACCGAAGCCCCTAAATCAGCTTTCTTTGTATAATTATGAAATAGTTGATAGTAAAGAAGAAAGGTTGAAAAGCCTATGCTCACAAAATCCATAGATTATATTTACATATCTTGATTGAAAAGTTCCACTTAACAGTGTGTAACCCTCTAGTTTCTGGTTAATAATTTGACTACTGAAAGAACAAAAATCACACAAGTTAAAAGATTAGAAGGGGAAGGGAATTAGGGACATTCACACCTTATAAGATGAGCAAACACTGGATCATCTCTGCATGAACATAACCATCCCTCTCACTCACACACTAGACTAAGCTTACAATTAGACATATATATCACAGAACTAACAAATCATCAGAAGATACGAACACGAACTAATACCTCGCACTTCTACTTGTAAGCTATAGGACCAGACCTTGACACAGCAAACCTTGGCACTGGACTTGGACCTCTACTCCCTGAAGTTGAACCCTCGGCAAATTTTACTTTCCTACTTGAACTATAATCCAAAGGACCAGAACCACGAAGGTTTCGAGGTTTGCCGCTATCATTGCTACGTACACTTCCACTGTCGTTGTCAAACATTTGATCTTGCCCATGGGTAGTTGATCTGGAATAAACAGATTCAGTAGCAAATGAGTGAGTCGACTCCCCATGGTTCTGTCGGTATGCAGGAGAGCTGTGCGCTAGAGATACTGAAGGTGATAGCCGGGGTGATGGATTTTGTAATGCAAGCGGGATCGATGGAGAATTAGCATAATACTGGCTGTATATCGAACGAAGAATGGCATAGGGAATATAGGTTTCAAGTGTACTTCTTGGGAGGTATGGGGATAACTCACAGAGCTGGTCCAAGAAGATGAGTTTCGCAACAAGATGAGACCTGTTAAAAATACAAAATGCACGTTAACATTGTATTTCAGATCTTAGATCTGTTACATTGTACAACAAAGTTAGAAGAAAACCAATGTCAAAATTTTTGCACATCAGAAATAACAAATTTATGAAAGAGCTGCTTTGACCAGTTGACACTCCGGAACACCTTTCGAGTTCCTAATCCCAATCTTTTCAGAGATGCATAAGAAATTTGGTCCCTGACAAATATTCTCAGTCACACAAACCAGAGATGGATGATAGTTTATTAGCCAGTTTGTGCAAAATTTTGGGCAACGGCCTACCAGTTCTTTAAATCTAGTTACTTCAATTATGAAGGCTACAGATGCAACAAGAAAAGAAGCATGATATAACTCACAAAGATCACCTGACTAAATATGCACAGATCTTACTAGTAGGCTGATAAGTCAAATGAACCAGATTACTTGTCTAGAGAAGGAAACTAAAGGTACATGAGCGCTGATTTTGAAACTAAAATCATTTTATGATTAATATTATCTGGTTAAGCAACCTGTGCCAGAACGAATTCACAGAAGTTTCCATTATATTGGCAATTAAAGAATTATAACCGAATTACCTGTTACTATCGTTCGAAGAATCCAGTATAATCCCTGAGGCACACTTCACGAAGACGTGCATAGCAGACTTAATGTTTCCTTCAACTAACAGATAGTTGTTTATGTCAGATTCTTGAGTGTCTTCTACATGTCCATTTGAGAGAGACTGACTCTGTTGTTGTTCCCTTTCAAATCTAACGAACTCGCATCCTGCAATAACAGCATTGATGCACCTACAATGTACAAACACAACAGTTTGATCAAGAAAAACTTACAGGAGAAAGAAAGAAAGAACGAAAAGGAGAATAGTTACCTGGCCAAGCAGTGGATGTTATTATTGAAGCCACCGGTATCAACATTGAATGCCGTCATGTTCCAAATGCTAGATGTCATGAAAGTAGCAAACAGGTATGGAAGCAAGCTCCAAGAACCATCACTTGCACTCCCTACATCATAGAAAATTGACCTCACCCACTCTGAATCATGATCACCATCTACACCGAAACTATTTGCAACACACCTCAACCTTTTAATTTCCTCCTTCTCTGGTAGGAAGCCAGGTAAATGCTTAGCTACGCCATCCAGTAAGGAAAATACAAGCGGTGCACCTTCTTCCAACACAGCTCCAGCAGCCTCTGCTAAAAGGCGATCAAAGACCAGTGCTTGCCCTGCTTGAATGCAGAACCCAACAACTGTATCCATGTCCACAATCTGGTTCAAATTTGCTTCTCTCTCAAATCTATCACCAGATTGTGTGCTCACAGCAATTGCCTCGAGTACCTCACGATTAGACCGCAGTGCTGTGTCAATACAATTCAAAAGTGCAGCTGTGTGTTCTTTCATCATCCTGTCGAGCCTATCAACACCATAGCCACCAAAAATCCTAACCAAGGCCTTCAATTCTTTAAGATCTGTGACTGATTCAGCAAAATACCCACCAACCGGCCTTGTGCTCTTGAAGCATTTATGAATAGGTGCAAACAGAATTCCAGCACCTGATATGTCCTTGACAATGTTTTCTATGTACCAATTGCATACTGCTTCAACAGCAGAACCTGTCTGCTGGTCAGCCGGCTTCTCAAACAAGTGCAGAGAAGAAACTGGCCCAGAGAATGCCTCCATCAGCAGGAGTTCTCGAATGCCTTGTGTAAGGTCCATACTGATGTGCTGCTCAGCCAAATGAACTATGCTGATATGTCTGCGGATTAATGCCTCCAGCACAGAGGGCCTTTGAAGATCATTATCAGATTTAAGAACTGCAAGCAATCTCCTCCGAAAATTTCCAATGATGCATTCTCTCATATACTGCAAAAAAAATAAAAAAAATATTGGCAGATATGTTACGGTTGATATTTGGGCAATTTGACCTCGGTGGATTGGACTTCATGAATGCAGGAAGCAAAAGAAAAGGTCTTTTAACCGTTTATCTAACGGGCTTTACCATGTCCCAACTCTACTAACAAGTCTACAAGATAGCTTGCAACTGGCTAATTTTAGTAAACCAGATATCTACTATTTTTCTTTAAACAGTGTTGTGTTGTTTTTGCTCGCAAACAGATTCTGTTATTAAAATCTGTAACAATATTTACCGCTTTTCTACAACATACATCAATTATTTTGCCTCTAAGACGGTTTGTAATGAAAACTCTTAATTTTCTCTTATAAAGTACAGATTTTGATAAATAACCGATTCATTAGCCAAAATTCCTGTATGGATTATGGACAGACCCAAAAATTTTCGAGTAAGTGACCAATCTATGACATAATATACAGTCTTCTCAATCTCATATGGAAGGCTAACATTTAAAAGCCATATTCAACAAAAAGAAGTTGACATGAACTAAAAAGGTTAAAGCTAATCGAGTTTTTAACGACTTCCTTAAGATGCACACAACAAGTTCAGGTAGATATGATCAAAAAACTAAAAAAAAAATAGGTGCTCAGCGCTTACCTCCCTCAGAACAAATACATGGTTTAAAACACATATCGGCTCCATGTCATTTAAAACTGAGCAAAGATTTGTTAATCTCTGCATTGCAGCTTCTAACCTGTTCTTTCACATGCAAAGAAAGATCGTCAGTTTGTGCATCCAAAGATTTCCACGAAGAGTATAACATAAAATTGAGTTCACCTACATTTTGATAGAGTTGTTATTTTCCGGGTAGCTCTCATACCCAGGTAGTGGTAAACCAGAGAAGCCTTTTGGAGATTTTGCATAGGGAGTTGAGAACTTTGTTGCATGATTCATGTGAATAGCTGCTTGTTCTGGAAGAAGCTGAAATTTTCAATAAATTTAGTCCCATATAAATATTCCGTTAAGTAAAATAATTTTGTAGTTATTAACTTATTAATTATCATAACCAAAGAGAATAACAACCTGAGTCTCTAGCAATCCAAGTCCTCCTTCTGAGTCAAGAATATTTATTAGTCCTTCAAGTCCTCCCATAATGGACTCAATGAGAGACTCCACGTACAGAACTGCATCCCGACCAATTTTAGTCACCTGTATCAGGAAAAAAAAAAAAAACTTATTAAGGAATATACATTTACTGTCTATTTGTAACATACAAAAAAACCATTAAGGAAGATACATTTACTGTCTACATGCAACTTACACGTAGCCTGATTAATGGACATGGGCAGTAGAGAAACAAGAAATGAAAAAAGATGGTTCAAAATCTTTTGATATCTGGCTAAGTTTTCCAACATAATGCGGTTCAAATCATAGAACAAGCCAAATAAAATCTCTGTTAGAATGACCAGTTAGCATGGTTTCTGTTTATGCGGTGAGCAGAGGTTTCCTTTGGAGGAATGAGGCGGTACCTCAAGGCATCTGCCTCGACTCCTAAGACAAAAGAAACAGCTAAATATGTAGAAATGACGAAAATATTTGAAATTTAGAGGGTACCATAAGCTGGCTTCTTTCGTGTCTGATTATGAAACACAAATACGCACACACATCTCTACGCACTATGCATGAGTTTCATAGCAGTTAATAATGGAGAAATATTTATGTAAAAGAAATTTGACAACTGGGTGAAATCTTGATAGTTGGTTCCTAACTTCTATATAGCCTATGAATGGACTCATTCAGCCGTTCTCTGAGAAATCGTATTGATGTACGCAACCCATTAGAGTTAATATCAGGATGTCGAAAAGTTAATCAACTTTCATCAATAAATTCTTTTCTACAATTTCAGTTCAATTTGTACAGACGAAGTTACAAAAAATTTGCGATTAATATCCAAGTATATACATACTTTTTGGTACAGGCTTATGTATCTGACAGAATATTTTGTAGGTTAAGGTATTCAAAAATAAAAATATCCAAATATAAATTATAATTAATGCAGAGCCAGGCATAATAGCAGAATGAGGATCAATGAAATTGTATGCCCAACCCAAGTGGCTAAACTTTTGTCTGGCAATTTACAATTAGAAGCTGTATTTGGATGTTTGGCTTATAGATCAGAAAATGGTACATGCAAACAAAAATCACCTCTGTTCCACTTTTACTAGTCACTTTGCCAAAGAACATGAATGTTAAGAAATGGTTTGACACCACTTAATGCATCTTGTTTGACAATTCTTCCACCCAATGAAAAAGTCATTCCAAATTAATTGTCAACGAAAGAGTATATTTGATACTTTTGTGAAAATGACAGGGAAAGAACAAAATTGTGTCGAAGAGACAAGTATAAGAAAATGAAGGGAGTATATCTGTTTACCTCCTCTGGGACAATAATTGATGCACACTCTGGAAAACTGCTAGCAACTCCAAGCCAGGCACAGCAATGTTGAGGCCGGCCTTCTGGGCCAAACATGGTGTTTCTAAAAACCTGTTCAGAATATGAAATGTCAAGCAAACCCAATTTAGAAAAAATGGTTAGGGCAATGATGATTTAATATCCAGCAAACCAGCAAGTCATTAAGGGAACAACCAATTATGAAAAATAAAAATGCTACCGTTGTAAGATGGTGGTGGTAAAAGTAAAGCTTTTTCAAAGTGCCATGCTTCGACAGCTGAGATTCAAGTTCATCAACACATCTGCAACATAATTTATTAGTGTTAGTGCAGGTGAGCGCATATCTCGTTGAAAATTAGAGCATAACCCAAGCCTGGTTATATTTTTACCGGACTTAGTTATCCTAGATAGAAGCAATTCAAAATGCAAAAACATCAATCTAGCTTGAATAAGCAGGATACCATAGTATTAGGTTTTAATCTACCAATACGTTGTTGGAATGTGTTTCTTGGTTAAGCCACTGTACAGATAGTGTGTTAGGAATAGTGTTTCTAAATTTTTTTACCTAATCCTAAATCTGGGTACTGTTGTAACTTGAATCTTTACCTAAGTGTATAAAAGGGAAACTCTCCCATGGGAGCAAATACACTCTTTCATTCACTCTTTCTCTATTTTCTACATGGTATCAAAGCACAAGAGGGAGAGAAGGGAAACCCAACTTAGATCTAGCATAGCTACGCTGTGAGCGGTGATGCCACGCAAATTTATGATTTGAATCGTAGGATTATAGCCCCTATCATTCTACTACAATGCTCTTCAAGCTTTATGGCAAGAACATGACTTCCTACAACCGGTACACATGGTTTGTGCAGCTGATACCGCTAAGTTGCAGAAGAGAATTGTAAAGGTAGACTTATTGAGTTTCTTGATGGTCTCTCCTTAGAATCTGATCCAAATAAGATTCTAGTGTTAGGGAAAGATCCATCG
>JAJJMA010068816.1:0-13043 GCA_023529015.1 Papaver nudicaule
ATTTCAATAGATCCGGCATTTCATTTTCTCGCTCATCCAAGGAGAATGGGATTTCTTCTATCTCTTCCTCTTCATCAATTGGGAAGTCGGCGAGGAAGTCTGCGATGACCTGAGACCGCTGTGCTGTACGTATTTCATATTGGACGCTGAACTGCTCAATTTGCTGATTCCACTTGGCGATTCGCCCCACTCTTTGAGAACTGTGCAGGATAGACTCTATTGGAGTTTTGGTTAGGACGACAATGGGATGAGCATGAAAGTATGGACGTAGCCGCTGAGATGCAAAGACTAACGCCAAGATCAACTGCTCAATTTTAGTATAATTCTTTTCTGCCTCTTGCATTGTTCTGTTGATATAGTAGATAGGCGTTTCTCCACCTTTGGTTCTTACAAGCACAGCACTAATGGCGAAAGGCGTTGTGGCGAGATAAACTCTGAGTTCCTCGCCGTGCTCAGGTGGTTAAATCGCTGGGAGAGTGGCGAGATACTTTTTAATGCCTTGAAAGGCAGCCTCATGTGCCTCAGTCCAGTTGAACTTTTCTCCTTTCTTCAATGTCTGGAAGAATAATTTGCATTTGTCAGAGAATCTGGAGATAAATCTATTAAGCGATGCCAAAGTTCCATTGAGTCGCATGACATCCTTTACTGTTACTGCGAAGGCATCTCTATAATTGCCTTAATCTTGGCCTGATCAGCTTATACACCTTTCTTAGTGACAACGTACCCCAAGAACTTTCCCGAGGTTACACCGAAAACGCATTTCGCCGGATTGATTTTTAATTTAGTAATACGCATGTGATTAAATATTTCTCTGATGTCTTCCACATGAGTTTGTTTCTTCTTGCTCTTGACAAGAATGTCGTCGAGGTACACCTCCATTGTCTTTCCTATCCACTTTTCGAACATCTTCT
The DNA here is from genome assembly GCA_023529015.1 of Papaver nudicaule. Taxonomy (NCBI): domain Eukaryota; kingdom Viridiplantae; phylum Streptophyta; class Magnoliopsida; order Ranunculales; family Papaveraceae; genus Papaver; species Papaver nudicaule. The sequence continues at coordinate 912 of JAJJMA010068816.1, forward strand.
GCGCCATTTCTTGGTAAGTAGCACCGGTGTTCTTCAACCCAAAGGGCATTCGAGTGTAACAAAACAATCCTTTGGTGGAGAAGAAAGCTGTGTGCTTCTGATCTTCCTCCGCCAAGGGTATTTGGTTATACCCTGAGTAACCATCCATGAATGACAGCAACTCATGACCTGACGTAGCATCTACAGTTTGATCAATGCTTGGTAGCGGGAAGCTATTCTTTGGACATGCTCTATTGAGGTCGCTGAAGTCAATGCAGATCCGCACTCCCTTGTTCTTCTTTGGTACCACTACCATATTGGCTATCCATTGAGGATATTGTACTGGTCTTATGATACCAGACGCCCTCATCTTGTCGATCTCTGCTTCCACTGCTTCTTTATAGGCTGGAGCCAACTTTCTTATCCTTTGTTTGAAAGGCCTGATCTTTGGATCAATATCCAATTTATGACATGCTATCGTCGGGTCGATGCCTGGCATTTCATTCATGCCCCAGGCAAAGACATCAACATATTCTCTGAGTAGTGCTTGTAACTCCGCCGACTCATCTTCATTTAATAACGTACCAATTTTTACCATCTTCGGATCATTCTCCTCGCCGATATTTATGTCTCTAGTAGGTTCCACCGCCGTAAAATGTAATTCTGGTTCTCCCATTGCCGATGGCTCCTTTAATTGCTATAAGGTCTTCCCTTCAGACTTCGCCGAGTCATCTACCGAGTTTACTGAATGCAAGTATGTTGATGGGTCGGCGATGAAGTTTTAAATCTCTTGCTCCTTAACATCTTCTTCTTTTTCTCTGCAATCTTTGCTTTTCTATTCTCTCGCATTTGTACGTCCGCCGAATTGCAAGCTTTTGCTACTGCCAAATCTCCTACATATTCGGCGACTCCCATAGGTGTGGGGAACCTCAGGCGTTGATGATAAGTGGAAGGTACTCCTTTCAGGCTGTGAAGCCATGGTCTTCCAAGGATGGCAGCATACGGCGAATCAACATCCACAATGCAAAGAGAAGTATTCAAGAAGTATTCATCGCAGATCATGATCTTAAACTCCATTTCGCCTTTGGGCTTAGAAGAAATGCCATTAAATCCATAAATATTGTAAGAGGAGACTGTCGGCAAGGGAATTTCATCATCCTTCGCTCTCATCGCCTCGAAAGCAGTGTTGAAAAGAATGTCTACTGAACTGCCTGGATCAATAAGTACCTTAGGCAATCTGAACTTCCCCATTTGAATGGTGAGGACCAGGGGGTTGTTATGATTTCTTCCTTCTGGAGGTATCTCTTCAGCGGAGAAAACTACACAAGCCTTCATCCAATCTTGCAATGGTTCTTGCTTAGCAGCGACACTACAAATCTCATTTCCCATTTTATCTCGCTTGTGCACTCGGGATAAGACATTATCATGGAACTCGTCCCCGGTGATCTTAGAATGCACAATGGAAAAGCAGTCCAATTCCAACAAGTCTCGCTCGACCTTTACCTCGTACACATTTGGAGTATGAGCTGGGATGGTTTGAATTGGCTGGACCATGATAGGAGGCGGCGGTGGCAATTCTAGGAATTCTTGAAATTTCTCCAAGAGGATGAATCTGTGGACTTCTTGCTGTACGCCGGTGCAGTTCTCAGTTGTATGGCCGTGAAATTGGTGGAATTGACAAAAGGAATTGGTATTGATCGGCGGAGCTCTGGGGTTTCCTCTATTGTATGGATAACGAATGTCGTCTCTGCAGTTTGAACTCTCAATTTGTCCAAATGCATCAGTGTAAGAGACACGTAACTTTGGTAAAGTAGCATTTTGGAAAGGCTGCTGGTTGCCTCTGCCAAATTTTTTGTTTTCTCCATTATATCTTCTATCGCCATTCCCATTTCGCCGATTATCTCTTCCTCCTCGACCATAGTTTCCTCCTCGATTATCTTGCCTCTCTCTGCCATCATAGTTCTCTCGCTTCTGCGAATTCCAATGCTGCTCAGCGGTAATTTTTTGTTGTTGTTTTACTACCTCAGGTACTACCATCGCCGAAGATGGATTTTGCGCCAACTTCCGCTGTTCTGCTTTCTTCCATTCTTTTTTAATTTCTTCCTGCTCTTCCGGCGAGAAACTATTGATCGAATGAATTTGTTTTGCTCTCTCCTTCTTTAGGCGGAGCTCTTCTTCTCGGATTTCTTCGTAATTTATCCATTCATCCTGCATTGCTCTCAAAGTCTTCATATCCTTCGGCGTCTCCCAAAATAATTTTTGATACAATGGGTCTGTCGTCTCCATGGCGCTAATGAAACCTTATCTTCTCTTTATCTGATACCGCTGATCCCACTTCGCTGCTCGACTTTCTCCATCTTTGAATAAAATTTTTGTAAGTCTCCGAGGTCCTTCTCTTGATGTTAAATAGTCTTTCCACACCAGGCCGACTTCTGTTGTTCTGAATAAATGCACGCAAGAATTTGCTCTCTAATTTTTCGAAAGATTTAATTTTTCCTTCCTCCAACCCATCAAACCAAGCTAAGGCTTCATCTTTAACCGTAGCAGGGAACGCCATACACATTATAGGATCTGATCCTACCCATGCCGCAAAGTCTCGCTTATAAGCTCTTGAATGTTGTGCAGGGTCTCCAGTTCCATCATAGATGGATGTGAATTTAGGCATAGAAAACCTAGTGGACACATACCCATATGTAATACAATCTTGGAAGGGCGTTTTCTGCGCCTCTGAAAGTGCAACCTTGTATTTCGACTCCTTTGAAGATCCGCTTAAAGCTGCCACTTTGGTTTTTAACCAGCGAAGGTCTCTCTTCATGCCTTTATCTACCTTATTCCGCCGTCTAGAATCGCTATATTCCTCGCTATCTCTTCTAGACACATCCTTCCTTCTGCCCCTCTCATCATATTTCGCCGACGAATCTGAGACCTCCATTGTGCTAGTTCCACTCTTTTCCGATCGGCGAGTTGTATGCGAATGGGATGCCTGGCGAGTTGTATGCGAATGGGATGCATGGCGAGTTGTATGCGAATGGGATGCATGGCCCCTGTTCTGTGCTGCTTTCCTGTTTTCCGCCATCAACTCTCTATGGCTCTGAAGTACAGTCTCCATCTGCAACTGCATTTGCCTCTGCACCTGATCCGCCTGCATGTTATTGGCCTCAAGGATTTGTTTCAGCAAGGTTTCTGTAGTATTTGTGGACCCTGTGTTATCTACTACCACCACTGGGCGAGTTATAGTGGTGCCTGGTATTATCGCCGCATCATTTCCACTAGCAGCCTGTGGAATACCTCCCGCTGTAATAGGTTCCGCTACCACTGCTGGGACTTCTTCTGTCACATGTAATGCTTCGCCGACATCTTGCACTACCCGCTGCTGAACATTAACTGCTGCTGTACCTCTTGCACTAGCGTTTTGAACTGCTCCCACAACATTTGATGACTCGCCGATGGCTCTCTGAGTGAATCTGCCACCATCAACCTGCTCGTCGTAAGCATTTGCTTCTATTTCGCTGCTGACCCTTCGTAGTAATGAATTAGGCTCAGGTGATCTTTCTGCATTCTCTAAGTGAGTGATGTCCTCCATGTAAACCTCCTCCTGGCATGATGCTCGCTGAACTGGTGGTCGCCGAGATGAGCTTGCCAAAAAAGTATCTGCCAAGCCAGCTGGTTCCACACCCCTGCTTCTAGTGTTGTGACCACTGGGGAACGTCACTGGTGGAGGAAGGATAGGATATCGCGGAGGCCTACCCGCTGGGGCTTTACCGCTTCTTTCTCTAGGACCCATTCGCCGAAGATCTGTAAAAGAAGACAAACACACTTCCTGACAGTATTGCTCTGTTAGTACTGTGGGTAAATGCCAAATAAGTTAGTTGGGTTGCTTTTCAGAATGTTGATGAATGAAGGACAAAAATAACAGCTTTAAATCACGTGTTGTGCCGATGATGACCTAATCATGACAAGAATTGCAAAAACATCATATGTGATTGTAATTTTCAAACCAAGACGGCAGTACGGCGACTACTTGGAAATTTTTTTGAATGCAGTTTCACCTATGACCCTAAAGTTCATACTAACTCGCCGGAAAAGGATACTAATCTTGCCGGAAATATATATCTATATTTATACTTTTCAAATGGAAATCATACCAAGAATAGCATTTTTCTACCCTCATAACCACTTTCTCTGTTAGTCTTGTGATAAAAGTGAAATATGTGATGGACTCATCAAACCAAACCAGCAAGCCCTCAACTTTAGCAAGGACATCATCTAAACACAGCATGGCTTCTAAAAATAACAAAAATATATGTTGAAAACCCAGATCCAGCGCTACAACATACTAGAAATAGCCTAGTTTTCCTAATCTTAGCAATATTCAACAAGAGAACTTCATAACAGACCACATTATATACTACATATGGCAAAGCAAGAGGGGAAACACGAAGAAAATCTTACACAACGAGCATAACACCTCTAAATAGCAGGAAAAAGTGATTAAAACACTACCGGCGAGATCTGAGACATGTAAATCATACCATATATGGAAACACGAGAACATATGATAATCACAACAAATCATGTTAAAATCAAAGAAAACACAAGTTCAAAACCTCTTCTAGCGCCAAAATGTAACTGTCTAAAATCCCATTGGTTAGATCTTAGACAGTACACCCAAATATCATATATCGTCATACACACAATCATTCCTAAACATGCATCTAGCAAGTGACATAAGAAATATTAAGGAGATAAGGGTTAGAGATACTTGACAAGATATTTTACTTGGTTCACCCCCATAATTGAGGACTACATCCAAGGGTTATCACTAATATAAGCATGATTACAACTCTCCCTTACCTAGCCTATTTATGTATAATCTCTCAATAAGAACCCTAATTTCAGCCTTGGGCTATAGAGAGCAAGTATGATACTTTTCCTCTCTAGACCAATCCGAAATGTGTCCAACCCCTCTCTCGGGGGTTTCTCTCGCTATTTATAGAGGATTACAAAGTGCTATACAGCTAATACAGACAATTCGTACTCTGACGCTAACTTGTCTTCACTCGCCGACACATTATGTCGCCGATGCAATATTTCATCTATCCAGTCTTGGCGGGCAAGTCTTCTAAAGGATAAGGATTGCTGACGAGGTTTCCACTGAGTCAACGAGTCAACTCTGACAATCTATCCGTTCTGACGAGCAATGAATGCTCAACCACTTCTCAACTGTTTCTCACCTTCCCTCGCTGTGACATCTTTATTCCCGCTAGTACTGCTTTGCTTGCCAACCCTTTCTGTATGCACCGCCGATACTTCTTATCTTGGGATGTCTCGCCCGAAGCTATGCCAATGATCCCATACTTCTCATACGTAATCTTTCTGGTATACTTTCGCCCCTAGGATGCTATTATCATGTAAAGGCATTTTCTACCCTTACATTTTGCCTCTTTCATTTCCAAGATCTTTAGTCGCCGGGAATGAAATTCTTCTTACTCGCCGAAAATGCCACCCCACGTTCTCCACTAATGCTTCATTTACGCCACACGTTCACCACTAAGCTTCAGTTACGCCACGTGTCCTTCATGCATCACTCCCACTTTATGACTTGTAACCGTCTGCGCCCACGATTTCCACTACTTTATTACGGTTTGCAACCGTTATCGCCGGTTGGGTTTTCTCTTCTCCTATAAATACCTGATTTTCCTAGCTTCCTTCTTTATCTTCTTCTTCTCTATCACGAGTTTTCTTTCAGAGCCTGTTCCTCCTAAAACCCTAAGCTCCTGCTACTGCAACTTCTTCTCCAATCTCCCTTTATTTTATCACTGAACCCCTCACTTTACTTTCCTCCCCTTCATCACCACTTTGTTTTCATCCTCTTCTACTCTTCTCAGTACTATCTCTGTGTTTGATCTCTTTTTTCCTTGATCTGTTTTGTTTTCCGGCAGTTTTGGCTTTTCCGGTAAACTGCTATCTCATCTGAATCTTGTTTCCGGTATCTTCTCTGTGCTCATGGCATCCACCGCTCAGACCTCTTCTAGTTCTGCAAACCCTGTCGCTCCATCATCCATCTCACCACTTGCTGAGGTTGAATCTCAAATTTCTCTCGCTGCTACTAAAACTGCTACTCGCCCGTCCTGGAAGAAATGGTTTGAATACTGTGCTTTTGACAAAGTATTCATTGCTCCATTAACACTGGAACCCCTTAAAAAGGCGACAAAAGCTTCAACCCCTACTACTCTAGAAGATCTTCGTACGCCGGATCAACATGCCGAGTGGGCGGTGACTGCATATGGCACACTCAAGGCTGGGAAAGCGAATTTGTTTCCCTTATATGATCCCGCCGATACGTTCATGTGTGATTTGTTTTTGGCGATAAAGAAGAGTCCCTTCCAGCTTACAGCGAATGCCATTCGCATTTTGGTAGAATGGAAGCTCCGCCGTAGTAACAAGACTAACTATCCAGATTTGTTTGAGGAGGGTTTGTTTTCTCTAGAAGAATATACAGTTGAGAACTTCTTGAAACAGTATGACATTCTTCCTTCTACAATAAGGGGTGAGCCCTGGGCTTATCGCTTTGTTACCAAGAAGAAGATTGGAGAAGGTCATGCTTGGCGCTGTAGATGCCAAGGAAGTTACTGGTACTACTATGGCGAGGAAGAGTTCCGAGACTGGCTGGACCCATATTCCTTGCTCGCTGGAAGGCCCTTGGCTGCTAGGATGGTGCGATAAGGACAAAACAATCAAGCGGCTAGACTTTTCTGATGAACACAAACACTTCAAAGATCATGACTTTACTCGTGTGGACTGGCCAGAAGAGAAACTCTATCGTGGTGCTGATGGAAACATACAAATGGATTCCCAGGGTAATTGGCTGTTGTTGCCCTCTGCTACCAAGAAATCCACCAAGAGGAAATCCTCAACCCAGGTAACGAACATTTTTTTTTCTTCCGCCGAATATATAAATATAAATATATATATCTATATTTATCTTCTGAATTAGCTTAAGGAAGATGCAGCTAAAGATCTAGAAATAAACATATTAAGTTTGCTTATTTTAAAAATATATTTGCATATATATTTTTAAAATATATATCTATATTTGCCTCTGTTTATTTCATGATCTGAGGGGTGCGTCTTCTTATTTGCAGAACACTCCTATCTTGTCTCCTGCGGAAGAGCTCCGACAAACACTGAAAAAGCTCAAATCTGATACTCTCGCCGAAGATTCTCAAAGTGAGTCTTCCGCTAAAGCTGGCGATACTCTGCCTCAGCAGTCCGCCACAATACTGCCTCAGCCAGCTTCCAGTCATCCCCGGCGCTCAACTACAACTTCAACAAGATCTTCTTCTTCCAAGAAATTTGCTATTCAACTAAAAGGAAAGACTCCTTCCTCTGGTAATTTGAAAACTATCTCAGAGGAGAAAGACATCGATACTGTGATGACTGATGCAGAGCCTATGAAAGAACCAATGAAAACTCCACTTGAGCGGGAACATGTGACTTCTACAGCTAATCCCAGCGAGAGTGATGTGAATCCTAAACACTCCCGCCCTACCAGGACCGCTCTTACCAGTCCTACTGGAGGAATTGGTGCTTCTAGCTCTTCTTTCGCCGCTCTCACGGATTTGCACAAGATGCCTCCCGGCGGCAGACCTCCCAGATTCCCAAGAAGGGGTGATACTGGCGATGTGGTTAATAGACTCGCCGATTCTTTCTCCAGATTACTTTCGTTGGAAGAAGAGAAGAATAGTCTAAATTCTCTTTATTACGAGGCTATGCTGAAGTATTCTACAACTGGCCTTGCCCATTCAAAAGATTTATCTTCTGTAGCTCGTGACTTGACTCCCCAGGAGCATTTCTTTATGGCCGCCGCGGTAATTATTCTCCCTGTGGCTTCTCTCTTCATGCACATCTATTTTATTATACTGAGCTTTCTTTTTCTTCCTACTTCAGGGATTTCAACACTGCTTGAGTCTTATTGACACCTTTGAAGCGCAAGGTGATAGCGTAAACTTTTTGTCTCGCGAGAATGACGAACTTAAGCGCCGTGTGGAAGAGAAGGAGGCAGAAGCGACAAAGTGGTTTAACACTAGCGTCAAAGATTCCAATGAGCGCGATGAACTTCAAGGTACTTCTCACCCTTAACTTGTAAGTTGTGAATTTTATTTGTACTTCTAGTCTTTCACCGAAGCCCTTAAATCTTGCCCCTTCCAAGGTTGCCGGCAGCATTCTGACACCCGACTGAAGCGAGTTGAAACCGAGATAGATAACTTGGCGGATGCTAGGCAGTGCAATTTGCTGTTTGGTCAGGCTAAGACTATTAAGTGGTATCGCCGAGAGTTAGAATATGTTAGCGAACTAAATGTTAACCTTGATAATCTTCTCAAAGCTTCTCAAGCCAATGTGAAATGGATTGAGAGTGAGCGCGATAATGCCCGCCGTTTAGCAGAACTAAATAACAAACGAAGGGAAGCCGCTATCGTAGATCACATGAGAGCAAGCTCTTTACGCCAAGAGGAAAAAGCAAGGGCTGATAGACTTGCCTCTCGCCTAAATACGACAATTTCTGAGAGGGACTTCGCCCAGCAGGAAATGCAAAAGTGGAAGGATTTTTCAAAGATTCATGGCGATAGAGCTAGGGAGCTCAATGATCAATTAACATCTCAACTACATCAAGTGGCCAATGTGACTGGTTTCTTCTGTCAATACTAAATTTGAGTCATATCTACAACTCCTTGTAGAAGCCCAAACCGGCGCTTGTAGGCTCGTGAGCGAATTGGAAGGTAGATTCCTAGGATACTTCGTCGACGTACCTTTATTTTACCTCAGTTCTTAACCATTTCACCTTGCTTTTCTCAGAGCGAGTCAAGCAGCTGGAGGGTGAACTGGAGAAGCGAAACAAAGTTGTTGAGGATCACAAACTTTGTATAAATACCATTTCTGATCTGGCCGAGAAGCTTACTTATCATAACGACTGTGAGGAAAGGTTGAACCAGGCTTTGGAAGAATATCACCAATGCCTCAACCAGATCGCTGAGCTGAATCTTCAACTTCAAGATCACAAGAAGTGCCAAGCTAGTATTACAGGCCTTGAGAGTAAGGTGAAGTATTTGGGAGAAATCCAAAATGGACTCCAGGCTGATTTGAGTCAAGCCCAAAAAGATCTCCAAGCCAAAGATGCTAAGCATAAGGAACAACTTCTTCTAATGGACTTTGTCGCCGTTCAAGAGTATGTAAATAAATAATACCCCAAGTTGAATCTTGACATACCCGCCAAGTATGTCCTTGCTCCTAAATCTTCCGCCGCAAAGGAGGTTGTAGACTGTGACCAAGATGGCGAAGGATCCGGGTCTAGCGGAGAAGAAGAAGAAAATGTTGAAGAAGAAGAGAATGAAGCAGAAGAAGAAGGAGAAGAAGAAGAAGAAGAAGAAGAAGATGAAGAAAATGAAACAGAGGAAGAGAAGAACAAGGGCGAGAACAGAGGAGAGAACTCTGAAGGCGGCAGGCCTGAAGGAATCAAGGTGGCTAATGAAGAGGAGAGGAACCTCGGCGGTGAAGATCAAGTTATACCTCCCACTCAAGAAGATGTTTCAACCCCTCTTGCTCAAAATGAAGCGGCCAGTCCCTTTCCAGATCCTCGATGCTGAAGTTGAATGGCGATCCATCTTTATAATTTGCATCTTCTTTTCATATTTCTGTTATTTCCTTTGCTTTTTTGGTAACGAACAATATTTCCATCCTATAAATATTATCCTAAAGATATAATTTTTGTGTTTTTCGACATCTGTTATCGGCGTGTGATTTTCCTTTGCTAATTTGGCATGTCCATTTCTCGTTTACCTTCAAAGACTTAACTTGCTATTGAGTGAAGTCCTGTGCTTGTACAGCCAACAATTTCATGCAGAGCCTAGGTTAGCACCCCAGCCGTATCCATTACTTGTGCCCGTCGGCGATCTAATATAAGTTGTTTGGGTCGCCCAGTAGGCTTATTGCACTATAGCGTCCGCCAGAGGTGATGCTACGTCGTAGGCTAATTAGCACACCGGCTACCGCCGATGTGATGCTACAGCAAAGGGTCTTAGTTGCCAAACACTTACAGACCAACAAGTAACACGACTGGCCTTACAACTAATCCTGGGTCGGACTTACCATTACAAGGAGGTTGTTCACTCAATGAAGCAAGTAAGCTTTCGTGTCTTCTGAGCAAGAGTCTTTAACTCTAGCTAATTTTTATAGTCATGGCATTATGTCTTTATAAGTTGCGCTTGGCCTTAGTACCTGATCAGGGTTTTTATGTGGCTTTTACTGCCTTGTAATTATTGGGCATTTTTGCCTCAGTAGGTGGCTTTTATAGCCTGATACTGGGCATTTCTGCCTCAGCATATTATGCTCTTGGAGATTTTAGGCTTTAGACGTCACTGTGATTAGAATATCCAGTGAAAAATGTAAGTGACATTGTGACTTGTTAACGGGGTTCGGCGCATAACAGCAAACCTACGTCCCCGGATCTTATTCGCTGTTGTTTTACATAAGCTAATAAGACTTCTTGGGTATTATGCCCGCCCAAGACTTCGGATTTTACATTGTTTCTTTCAAGGATAATATTTCTTAATGAACTTGGCATTCCAAGGATGTGCGAGTTCTACGCCATGTTCATCAATCAACATATAAGCTCCGCTTCCCGCTGCTCTCTTAACCACATAAGGGCCTTCCCATGTGGGTTCCAACTTCCTGCATCCCTTTCGCTGAGAAGGGGGAATTTCTCGAAGTACCAACTCGCCAGGCTGATATTCTTTTGGGATCACCCGCTTGTTGTATTCTCTAGACAGTCGGCGATGATAATTTTCCATGTGTGTAAGAGCGATCAACCGCTGTTCTTCCAAATCATCTAGCCTGGCTAGAATCAAGTCAGTATTTAGATTCTTTTCCCATGCCTCATGCTTTGTAGTTGGTAGGATTACTTCAGATGGGAGTACTGCTTCAGCACCAAAAGTGAGTACGAAAGGAGATGCTCCAGTTGCTTCTCGGACCGTAGTCCTGTAAGACCACAAAATATTGTGTAAATGCTCACACCATGCTTTTTTATGCTTCTCCAGCCTTTTCTTCAGTCTCATTCCAATAGTCTTATTGGTGGCTTCCGCTTGCCCGTTACTCTGAGGATACAAGGGAGTTGATTTTCCCAGCTTGACGCTGTAATTAGCGAGTAATTTTCTAATGTTGTCGCCGACTAGTTCCTTTCCATTGTCAGTACATATCTCCACCGGTACACCATATCTGCAAAATATATTCTCCCAAATGAATGTGAATACTTCCTGCTCAGTCTTCTTCTTGATAGCTTTGGCCTCACACCACTTATTGAAATAATCTGTTGCCACAATGATGTATTTCCGTTGTCCTGAACCTGTGGTTAGTGGTCCAATGATGTCAATGCCCCACTAGGCGAAAGTCCAAGGGCTGAGCACTGAATTTAAAGATGTCGTTGGCGCTTTAATTCTTCTTCCATACAACTGGCATGGTTTGCATCGCTGAACATATTCTTTTGCGTCCTTATTCATCCAAGGCCAATAGTATCCTTGCATTCTAACTTTTAATGCTAAAGCTCTTTGACCACTGTGATTCCCACAGTCTCCTTCATGGATTGCTTCCAATAATTTCTTGCCTTCTTCTCTCGATACACAGTGCAGCAATGGCCCGGAAAATGACCGGCGGTATAGAATTCCATCTCGAAGTTCATAGTTCGCCGATCGACTAATGACTTGATGAGCTAAGATTTGCTTTCCTGGTAGCGTTAGGCGATCCAAATAATACTGTATCGGCGTTCTCCAATCTGTCTCTGCTGATTCTTCAGTGCTTGTCGTCAACACCTCTCTTTGCACTCGCTCTGCTACCGATGATTGCTTCACTCTTTCAATAGCTATTGAAGGGACATCAGGATTTGTCATCATTGAAGAGATGAAAGCCAGGGCATCTGCGTGCCTATTATCCTTTCTGCATATGTGGCGAAACTTGATACCCGAGATCCTCTGGGCATACTCCCTAGCAAGTTTTAGCTACTTCTGCAGAGACGGGTCTGCTGTCTGATATCGCCCAGAGATTTGTCGAATCACTGGCTGAGAGTCGCTTGTTAGTCTAACATCACTGATGCCCATTTCAATG
>JAJJMA010068823.1:0-11165 GCA_023529015.1 Papaver nudicaule
TGGGTGTGAAACTACCGAGGTGTCTCCATGTATCTACGTGAATGGCACATGTGAAAGTCGTGGATGTTGCAAATCCGCAACAGGGACCGCCAGTTTCAGTTTTGCAACATGAGCTCCCGTGTTGCAATTTTTTTTCCATGTTTCAATTTTGCAACATCGAGTCGCCAGTTGCAAAATCATGTTGCAATACGGGTAATTTGGTGTAGTGCAACACCCCGTGCGAGTCTAGTGCTCACACTCCAACTGCTTAATCGCAGTTAGGGGATGCATCCTCACACTATGACTTGTATGTGTGAGGCATGCAGTTGATATCAGGAATTCGTTCCTGGTATTGTGGTTGTTCAAGTCACTAGTAGAAATACTATAAACATATTTTCAGAAGAGTTTACTCCATGGAAATTTTGTTTCAGACTGTATAAACTCTGTCCGTCAGAGTCAGGAGTTTTGGTTTGCGAAGCGGTTCCCGAACCGTCCATGTCGCAAAATCTGGAAGATTCCCTTAAGTCTTTCAGATAAACTAAAACTCACTCCTCTTGAAATATATATATATATCGTTCATACATCCAATAAGTCATAAACAAGATGACTTATTCTACAAGAAGTGTTACGAGGAGTTGTGAAAGTGAAGCTGTGAAAGTTGAGCTCTGTGAAGGGATTACACGCAAGAGAAAGAGGACTCCTGCAGAAACTTTGGACTATCTTCGTAAGTTTCCTGATCCAGAGACTCATGCTATTAACTCGAGAGAAACAATTGATGTATATTCACACTTGAGAAAGTACTTTCTGTATAAAATCGATTACGAAAGGAAGAAAGCTATTTTCCATGAAGACAAAGCCCAAAGCTTCAGAAATAGTTGTGCTCATTATACATCATTGTTAAGTGCGTTAACTGGCCTTTCTGAAAAGGATGCTAGGGATGCACATATTGTAGATGATTTCTTTGACGAAGTCATATCTCGAGATTGTGAAGACAAAAGTTGAGGTCATACAACTTAGTGTCGTGTCTTCATATCTATAAGTAGTTTGCCTTTTCATGCTTTTTAGAGTTTTTCAAGCATGTACTACTTTATTTCATTAATAAAATTTCTTTTTAGATGATTATTAATGATAATGTTTGCAATACTTGATTTGTCTACCTCAATCTTATTGCAACACATAGCTTTTTCCATTGCCTCGGTAGTGATGTAAAGTTATGTCTATTTACAAAAGTTATGCTTTTTCTCATGATCAAGAAACTTTTGATTGTATGATTTTTAGGGTTTTTACAAACTCGGAATCATATACTCTTTTCCAAAAATTGGCTAAGGGAAAGAGATTATAAACAAGGCAAAACTGGATAACATTAAATTGTTTATGTCCATGTTAGACTTTGTAAGTTGTTCTTTATTGAATAACACCACATGGGGGAGAGTTCTTAACTTGAACTTGCGCTTAATAACAAATATTTTTGGGGAGCGTGGTTGTGGAATATTAGGAGAAAAGTGTATTTATATTTCTTCAAAAGATGAGAACACAGGAATCTTCGTTCGGATTTCCTAGTTATACCATCTTAAACTTGGTATGTGAGTACTTAGCTTAACCTACCTCATAGGTTTATGAAACCCTAGTCTCGAACTACTTTGTCATATTTTTGTGACAAATAGGGGGAGAATACATATGGTTCTTGTTCTTGTGGTGCATAACCATAGGGGGAGAACATCATGTGCTTACTTGTTGTGCTTTTTCAAAGTATCAAGTAAGGGGGAGTAACTAAAGCTGAGAAGAAGCTTCATATCAGGAATGAGTAGAATCACTTAAAGTTTTGATACACGGACTTTAAAGTTTGCTCAGATTATTACTCTTAGTACAAACAACATGTGAGTTAGCATATTAACTCATGCAAAATCCGTAGACAGGTTTTTGTCAAGTGTTGTAGTGTCTGCATACGGATTCATCAACACGAGTTCAATGAACACATCAAGACTAAAGAGAGAAGTTGGAGAATTCAAGAAATCAAGATACATCTGGTTAGTACTTAATTGTATATCTTTTGATTCCATATGTAAATTGGTTTTGTCACTAAAATTGACAAAATGGGAGATTGTTAGGGCATTGTCCGGTCAAACCCACTAGCGTTGGTATGTCAAGCTGGTTGTCAGTTTTAGGTGTCAAAACACAATTCTTAATTTAGCCTACTAGAGTTTAGATTTCGGAATTGGGATATGGACTAAGTAGTAGAGACCTTGAAGACGAAGACTGTGAAGACAAAGAAGACATCAATTATTCTTCATCGACAAAAGGTTAGTAGGAGTTATTACTTTTATGGAAATTCTTCTATTCTACTTTCTCTATCTTTCGAAATAGTCGGCTACTTTAGTAGTGATATTAATAGCGATTGAGATCGTGTTCTTGTCTACATGACCATGTGTTATGTTGGTATTTGTTCCCGCAAATACTAAGGTTACAAGAATGCATGAGATAGATTCGATACCATTTGTCCATTGCAATGGTTTCCTTGCAAATCACTTGTTGGATACGGGTGAATCTAAAGGAGTACTCTTGAGCAAGAGTCCAGTGGATTACAGCTGAGGACGTCTAACACGTCTAAGTACTGGTTAAGCCCAGAACTTCCAGCGGATCCAGTTAAACCCTAATCTGAATGGAGGACGGTTCCCGAACCGTACGTGAACAGAAACTGGGAAATTCTCCTGAGTTCCAAAGTGTCGTTTTGTACGCGTACCTAACGTGAACCCAAAATCGATACTTTTGGCTGTGATTCAGATGGATATTCTCTGAGATTTTCACTCGGGTTAAACTCTGAACTCCTTTATCTCTTAGTTGGACTTGGTTATCACGAAAATATATTATGTGGTCCATCTAACGGTTCTCAATGTGTCAATAAGATAAAGATTATCTCTGGTCTGTTGGATATCAATCTTGAAGTGTTTATGAGCTAATAAAACACTTGGCAGATAAATGATAAATGATTTCCAATTGAGATAAATCTCTTTTACTTGGTTTGCAAGTTTAAGGTTTCCAAAACTTGTGGGACAAGTAATTAGTTGCTTTATTCCAAAGCAACCTATCTTATTGAGTGTTATAAATATAGGTGTCTAAGGACGAATACTGCAAGCATCAAGCATACGTGAAGATTCCTTAGGGAAGAGATCGTAAAACTCTTTTCACTTCGGTGAACGCTTGTTGTGGTATAGTCATCCTCTATTAGGTAGCAGTTCAACTTGGGATTTACCTACGACTATAAAGACTTCTCTTGAGAGTTGGGAAGCACAGGTAGGAGATTGAGACCTTAGTGGTTGAAATCGGAGTAACTTGTAACCTTGGTAACCTGATCACGTTCTTGTCTATTCTACGGTCCTTCTCTTCTGATATAAGGCCATTCAAGAACTGATACGTTACATACAGGGTTTCGAAAGGAAGCAACGCACGGCTGCACTCGGTGTTGTAAGACCTGGTTAGCTCCAGTTGTATAAGTTTCTTAAGTGATTCTTCTTTTACAACTGAGGTAGAGATAAGTTGGGCATAGTTTACTCGGTTTACTTGTCAGCCCCCGCTTGTAAGTAGATTTCCGTATGACCTGGAGCAATCCGAAGGAAGTCACTTTGTGTATGTCAAACTGATAGAGGACAGTTCAAACATACAGTCGATAATTGAGGTTGCAAAGCCGGAATTGTTGACACAAGCCTTTAACAGCGGTTAAAGCAACTCTTAGGCCTGTAAAGGACGTCAGCTAGGGGAATCAAGTGCGTGACGATATGTGGGGGATCTAGAGACGTAAGGAGTGCGACAGTAGCCAGTTCGCTTGGAGGGTTGGAATTGGTCTCTGCTACATCCCAGACCGAAGTCTTATAGTAGGCTAGTGTTTGTAGGCAGTTTGTACTGTGCGGTGTTCAATCTGGACGAGGTCCCGAGGTTTTTTTACAGGTCGTAGTTTCCTCGTTAAAAAAATCTCTGGTGTCTTGTGTGCTTTACTTTCCGCATTATATTCTCTGATTATATAATCAAAGCAAACACAAGAAGTACGTTATTAATAAACCTGATCGTTGTCCTCAATCCATCCCTTGGATTTACCTAGACCCTGTCTTGCATGGTGTTTAGAATCGTACGATTCACGAGTCGACTCGTACGATTCGATACAACAAATCACTAAATCGAGTCAAATCGTGTAACTGAACCGTTTTGACTATGAATCGGGTTAGTCAACGCTGGTCTACGATACGTGACCAAGTTCACATGCTGACTCACACGACTCTGGACTAAGTCTCCTGGCTGACTCGCACGATTTTCATCCAAATCTCGGGCTCACACGGATCTGATTCATCTGAAACTTATATCACGCAAAAACAGTTGCTAAGGGTCGAAACCCTGACCTATACTATATTTGACTGGCCATCTAACCACCAAACCAAGCATTCTTATCTGTTTTACAATGTATATATTATAAATATATAACAAAATTAAATCTTTTGTAACTTAAATAAAAATCGAGTATGAATCTTCGATTCATGATTCGATATAAGAATCGATTCTCAAAAATGATAAAACGATACGCGTTGTGATTCACGATTTAAACACCTTGTCTTGCGTTGGACTGATCCTTGTGATCCAAACTCAGGTTAACGGATCTGGATATTGATTTTTGAGATCGTCCAGATCTGATCATAAGTCTCACGAGCCCAAACGAAAAGTTGGTTGTATTTCGGTACCCCTGCTTTTTCAATTGGTATCAGAGCCGGTGAACACATAAAAGACGTAACTGTCTGTGTTTATCGCGGCTTGTGCTATGGACCAAAGCGTTAGAGCTTGTAACGTACCACCAAAGTTTGATGGCACAAACTACCTATGGTGGAAGACTGCAATGACTTCGTTTTTGCAAGCCCGAGACTTTAAAACTTTATGTCAAAAAGGGATATTCACCACCAACTGTTCAAGTTGACGGTGACACTGTCCTCAAAGACATAGCGGTTTATAATGACATGGAAACACTCGCCGCCAAGCAAAACTATGATGGGCTTAATGTTATCACTCATGCAGTTACACCTGATCTTTTCCATCACGTGTCCACATGTGAAACCTCTCACGAGGCTTGGAATAGATTAAGGAACGTGTTCGAAGGGAATTCAGCAGAAAAAAAAGCTAGACTTCAAAACCTCATGTCTGACTGGGAAAACCTTCGAATGCTTGAGGATGATACCTTTGAAGAATTTAACCATAAATTGTCTGAGATAGTGAATGCCTGTCACACCTTAGGAAAAGCTATTCCGGAAAGGGACATTGTGAGTAAAATTCTGAGGTCATTACCCTCAAGGTACGAATCGAAAAAACATGCCATCCAAGAAGTTTACGGCTTAGAGATAACAAGAAGTGACCTTGTTGCCAAGCTAAAAATCTTTGATCATGAGCGAAAAGATAAACAGAAATCTATCGCTTTTGAAGCCGTAAGCACTCCGTGCACCTCCTCTCCACTGAAATTGTCTTGGGCTGATGAGTGTGAAAACCTAGACAATGAAGAAGTGGACATTGAACTGTCTCTGATTACACAGCAACTGAAAGATCTTCTCAGATCTAGAAGAGACAGGCAATTCAGGAGCAGAAGATCCTTACCAGCATTGAAACCTAATCCTGACCGGGATGAGGATGATCTAGCTGATGTGCAATGTTTCAAGTGTCGAGGCTTTGGACACATGAAAGACATATGCCCTAGTAAGGAATATTATAAAAGGGATAATGCTCTCTCCGCTCGATTCGATGATATGCCTGACCAACATGATTTCGAATTAGATCATGAAGAAACTGCTTTAATGGCAGGGACATCAGATGAACGATCTAAACATGATGATTTGAAAAACATTTTAATTCATCAGTTGATCAACAAGAGCGAGGACCTTGATCAAGAAAACAATCTATTAAAATCTGATCTTGAAAAGGTAGAGAAAACCCTTCTCCTGAAAGATCAAGAACTCGAGAAATTGAGTGATGATCTCTCCTCAACTTTATCTCTAAAGGATAGAGAAATTGATGCCCTAAAAGATGATCTCCAAAGGCTGTCTGGTAGCTCAGATAAAGTAGCAGCAATGTTATTTGGTCAAAAAGCCTTGGGCAACACCAATGGGTTAGGGTTCAATAGTAACACATACACCAAGAACAGTACTTTCATAATGGCTGGATCCAGTCCTCCATCTAATGAAAAACACAAAGGTGTACCTGAGAAAGCTAAAACTCAGGATAAAAATCCTTCCAAGAATTGCCAGTACTGTGGCAAATCTGGACATGTCCAAGGAAGGTGTCGGCTCCTTAAGGGAAATAGGAAAGCTGTAAACAAGCTTCAAGCCGACATGGATAAAATGAACAAAGCCCTGAAGCAATTCAAGGGAGCGTTGAAAAACGTGGAAAGTTCAAGAGGAAATGACAAGGGTAAGAAAAACTCTCAACCCGAATCAGTCTCTAGCAACCACTCTACAATCAACACTACACCAAATTTAGGGTATAGAAACAGAGTCATAATGTTTCAAATCGGGGTTGAAACAGTCTACCACTGTTGCAAACAAGGGCAATGCAAAAATCTGCAACAGCTCACTCCCTGTTGCAATTTTTGGGTTGAAACACGGGTCAACGAGTTTCGCAACACAGTCAAGCAGTTTCAAAAAAAAATTCGAAACATGCAGACTTTGTTGCTATTCTTGGTCACAGGATAAAAAAAAAGGTTGACTTGACCTTGACCTTGACTCTGACTCCAAGTCTTGACCCGGTCAAAAATGGTCTTGCCCTGGTCAACATTATTCCTGGCCTGAGAATTTCAGCCGGAATCCGTTTAATTCCCGTTCAGTTTCATATCATTGCCGGCTAAAATTCTGGCCATTTTTCGGCCAAAAATTGGGCATTACCTGCCTATTTTTTCACTCACAAGCTCCGTTTAACCTGCAATTTTCCAAGGGAATTCACCCAGAACAAAAGTTCCCCTGCCAACTCATTCATTCAATCCAAATTCCATTCATTCATTTTTCAGTCATAATATTCAGACCTTAAGATACACAGTTATGTTTCAGATCCTAAATAACAGCTAAGTTTTAGACCTCAAGTGAATAAACAAAAGCTCGGGTACCTGGAAATCATGTTACGCCAACAGCTTGACTCGATTGCAACCTTAAGCAAATAACATAAATTATCGCCACAGCCGATCCACATACTTATGAAAGATCCATGCAAATACATTCGCCTGCAGTCCAAAACCCGCAATCAATGTTGCTGTAATGAACTAGGAGACGAATGGATCGGCATGATTCCTGCATTGGTATGTGGTCTTGCCTGATTCTTCACCAATCCATCGTCACTGCCCAAAACGCAACTGAAACAAACCACATCGAAGAACAGTAAAAATTACAATAACCAGAGGCATAAAAGTAGAATTATACCTGCACAAGAGGATAATAAAAATCTAGCATGTGAGAATAATGAACGGTGAGGGTATTGAGTGACACTGTGCTAACGTGAAAAGGTTCATGGCTATTCAGCACCCAAAAGGCCAGGCATGGTATTGCTTATTTAATGATTGGTCCAACTGGATAAAAAGACATCTTAAAAATGACAAGAACTCTCATGATCTATAATGATTCATTCCTACTGATATTTTTAGTAAAACAGATGAATCCAAAAACGTTACACAGAAACAAATGAGTTAGCTTCTAAAGTAGGAAGTTGAACACTCAAGAAATGCGATCTAGTAAGTTTTGCAGAGACCTCAGTTGTTCATAACGTTAGTATAAACAGGTGAAGTTAAAAATTTCTCTGTCAAAAGAAAAACGTCACAATTCATAAACCGCAAATTCATGAAATTACCAATTCATACAGTAACAAGTTACTCGTCGTCTTTGTAAGGGTCCTCTTCAGGAACTTGCTTGAGAAGTTTCATACGTAGCTCGTATGCGTCATCTCCACGCAGCATATCACGAACCCATGTGACTTCAGTCTTCATAGAAACCTGAATATGATAATCAATATATCAGTACCATCTAACACTAAACAACAATATTTTTAACCCTAAAGCACAAGAGGTTACAATATTATCAAGAACTGCTGGTAAAATAAGCATTTGGAATTGCTGAAATCAATAAGAGAAACCAATATTTCAAACAGAACATGTTGCCTCTGCTTCTGTAGAACTTCAAAATTTTACATCATACAAATGTTGCTACTTAACAAAACTAAAAGATTAAGAAAAAAGATCGGAAACTCACCATCTCCAGGGCTCCTCTGATAACTCCACTAAGGACATTGCAATAATATAGACCCTGACATGTGTCAGAAAGCTCAACATTATTTCCAAGGGGGTTATCCGCTAAGACAAGACTGCAACTTGTTCCATCAGCATCCCAATTCGTGACGGTTGCAGTGATCCCTAAGAACATCTTGAAACCAACCTGCATTAGAAAAAGCTAATCAACCTCTCACAACCGAACCACCAATCCAGTGTTGGATGCAAGTCCACTTACATGTAATCTAGGGACAACTAGACTTCTCGGATCTCAGTTTTCAGTTGAAAACTAACAGTTGCAGAAGATTTTACATCTAGCAGTAATAATGAATGCCAAGGTAAGTCTACGGTCACTTGATCCAATGATATACAAAAGGCAACTTACACAGTTCAGTGGTTCAGCTGACTAGTTACTTGGTGGCTATGAAACTAATATATCAGGCATAATGTAAACATAAAAGACTCCATAGCCAGATTTCAACAATCCGATCCAGAAGTTCTTAATGCCTGAATTAGAATAAACACGAAAATACATGGAAATGATAGATTTAACAGACCTTTGCAATCACATCAGCAGATTCCTTAAAAGCAACACATCTTGAAACATTAGGCTTAGCAAGAAACTCGTCAATTAGTCGAATTCCAATATTATAACCCCTGCATATATTGGACACATGGATATCTCAATTACAACACAACCAGGAAACTGTACAGTGATATTAATAATGAGAAGTAAAAGGAGCTCTTCCAATAACGAAAAAGAATTGAATCAGAGTGAAACACTTCTCACATCTGATCAAGCTGCTTGATGACTTCCTCAACCTCTTCTAAATCCGTAAGCAATTGTCTTACCATTGCACCATACGTTAACGTAAATAAATCTGCATTCTAAATTCAGGTAAACATTTAAGAATTTCAGAAAAAATTATAAATTCAGGTGTGCAATTGTGAGATTTATTTTCCTTTGCACGTTTTTGGATTCATCCTAAAATAAATTTCATAACCCTATATAAAATATCCTCTATATGCATTCCATAACATATAAAAGTAAACCAATTTCAACAACCCATCACATGAAATAAAAATAAACCAATTTCAATAACCTAATTTCAATTTCATAACCTTAATTTCAAATATAATTCAATTACAATTTCAATAACCTAATTTCAATTTCATAACAGGAATAAAAACCTTAAGCTTTGAAAACCCTAAAAGAACAATTACACTTACACGATGTTCTCTTCTCTTCTCTAACCAGAAAAATCAAAACCAAAACCCTAATATCTTCTCGCCTCCTTTCTTTTCTAACCAGCAAAACCTAACCCTAGTTTTTCGCAGCAAATAAGAAGGAAGAAAAATAAAATGAAACCCAAACCCAAACTCTAATATCTTCTCTTCTCGTCTCTTCTCTTTTGTAACCCTAAAATGAAAACGAAAACGAAAACCTAAACCTATTTTTCGCAGCAGAGAAAAACGAAGAAGAAAAAAGAAAACTAAAATGAAAGAGAAGACTGAAAATTGGTTAAGTGTTGGGTCATGGTCATGGTCTTGTTAGGGTCATGGTCAAACTGGGCATAAATAAAATCATGCGTTTTAAAAGGTCAAACTGCTGGGTGTGAAACTACCGAGGTGTCTCCATGTATCTACGTGAATGGCACATGTGAAAGTCGTGGATGTTGCAAATCCGCAACAGGGACCGCCAGTTTCAGTTTTGCAACATGAGCTCCCGTGTTGCAATTTTTTTTCCATGTTTCAATTTTGCAACATCGAGTCGCCAGTTGCAAAATCATGTTGCAATACGGGTAATTTGGTGTAGTGCAACACCCCGTGCGAGTCTAGTGCTCACACTCCAACTGCTTAATCGCAGTTAGGGGATGCATCCTCACACTATGACTTGTATGTGTGAGGCATGCAGTTGATATCAGGAATTCGTTCCTGGTATTGTGGTTGTTCAAGTCACTAGTAGAAATACTATAAACATATTTTCAGAAGAGTTTACTCCATGGAAATTTTGTTTCAGACTGTATAAACTCTGTCCGTCAGAGTCAGGAGTTTTGGTTTGCGAAGCGGTTCCCGAACCGTCCATGTCGCAAAATCTGGAAGATTCCCTTAAGTCTTTCAGATAAACTAAAACTCACTCCTCTTGAAATATATATATATATCGTTCATACATCCAATAAGTCATAAACAAGATGACTTATTCTACAAGAAGTGTTACGAGGAGTTGTGAAAGTGAAGCTGTGAAAGTTGAGCTCTGTGAAGGGATTACACGCAAGAGAAAGAGGACTCCTGCAGAAACTTTGGACTATCTTCGTAAGTTTCCTGATCCAGAGACTCATGCTATTAACTCGAGAGAAACAATTGATGTATATTCACACTTGAGAAAGTACTTTCTGTATAAAATCGATTACGAAAGGAAGAAAGCTATTTTCCATGAAGACAAAGCCCAAAGCTTCAGAAATAGTTGTGCTCATTATACATCATTGTTAAGTGCGTTAACTGGCCTTTCTGAAAAGGATGCTAGGGATGCACATATTGTAGATGATTTCTTTGACGAAGTCATATCTCGAGATTGTGAAGACAAAAGTTGAGGTCATACAACTTAGTGTCGTGTCTTCATATCTATAAGTAGTTTGCCTTTTCATGCTTTTTAGAGTTTTTCAAGCATGTACTACTTTATTTCATTAATAAAATTTCTTTTTAGATGATTATTAATGATAATGTTTGCAATACTTGATTTGTCTACCTCAATCTTATTGCAACACATAGCTTTTTCCATTGCCTCGGTAGTGATGTAAAGTTATGTCTATTTACAAAAGTTATGCTTTTTCTCATGATCAAGAAACTTTTGATTGTATGATTTTTAGGGTTTTTACAAACTCGGAATCATATACTCTTTTCCAAAAATTGGCTAAGG
>JAJJMA010068834.1:0-13426 GCA_023529015.1 Papaver nudicaule
GTGTTGTTGTGCTATTATCCTATTTAGTAGAGAGTCTGTAGTCCCTTTCATATCATCAAATGTATTTGTATGTTCACTTGTAGTGTAGATCACTTCTTACAGATTCAAATTCTTAAAAGTGTCTTTTATATGACAAAGATATGTTGTACGAAGCATCACCTTGTAGGTAATTAACCTAATTTCTGGTAGGACGATTAGCAACATGCTTTCATTTATGTCAACCTGAACTCCATATGTAATACCTAACTATCTTGTGCCTTTACATATGTATTCTCTTATCCAGAATTTTCCTAGGGGCAACCTAAAGATCCCCCATACTACAACATTCCTCACTTCACCCCCCAACAATCCAAATTTGAAATCTATAGTGATATCTAAGCACAAAAACAAGAAGAAGAAGAAAAAGAACAATAAATCTCAATCAAACGAGTATAAAAAGAAGCCTCCAGACAAAAGACAAGAAAAGAAGTCACATCAAGAAACATACAAGAAGAAGAAGAAGAAGAAATCTCTGAAACAAATAGACAAGAAGAAGAATGAGACGCCTTCTCAAATAACAAATAGAAATGCGAAGAAAAACCCAGGGACACAATGCGGGTCTTTGTAATTTGGGAAACACCTGCTACATGAACTCTGCTTTACAGTGTTTATATGCTATTTTTGAGCTAAAAGCAGTGTTGATGAGGTAAAAAAAAAATTAATGTTTCCTTGCATAATTTTTTTTCATTTTATGATATGTTTTTCTCATCCCAATTGCCTAAGTAATCTGCTGTTACCTAGTTATCGTGCCATAGACTTAGAGCAACCTTCGGATCCCTTTACTGCTGCAACTCGAAACCTGTTCGCGGAGCTGGAGCAAAGTAAGATACATGTATCTCCAGAGAAGTTTTGGAAGGTAAGTTCTATGTTTTCCTCAAAGTGTCTTTCATCCTACGCATATCTTGAATTACCTCTATGTACGTTGTTTCATCTAGTTCTGGTCGATTGTTGTTTGATCGTGGTAAGGAGCTCGAACATGGGAATCCATTGGTTCTGATGTTTGGAAATTCGAATGTGCTTGAGTTTGTTAAAATATGTACGAAATCTACTATACTTGTTTGTATGCTATTTCCGAGCTAAAATCAGAGTTGATGAAGTAATTTTTTTTTTAATGTTTCCTTGCATAAAATCTTTCATAGTATATAGAGGTTGCAATGACATGTTTTTCTTATCCCAAATGCCTAACTAATCTGCTTTTACTTAGCTATCGTGCCACCAACTTGTAGCAACCTTCGGATCCCAATTTCTTCGTCAGTTACCTAGCTCATAATATATAGTATGAGTATATTTTATACTTGTTATATTTTTCGTAAATTTTTTGTTCTTCTTCTGCCTTTTTTTCTCTTAGAAGTTATAAAAGCTTGGCTTCTTTCTATGGGAAAAATATTTAGCTAGGTGAATACCTTGCCCACACAACCCGCATAACACGTGGACGGCAGGTGGATAACAAAAACAATAACTTGTTGTTTGTTTGACTTTTAAACTACTATAAGTTGGCATATATCACTAATTTCTTTTCTCTCATCTCCTAAACTTTTTGTTTCCTTTATAGTCTCTTATAAGAAGCATTTTAAACATTCGTTTAGAGAAGAAAAAAATCTTTTTAGGTTAGAACTTTATCCCTCTACACTTCATATTTTGATTTTGAAAAGATGATATTTGATTTAGTTTTTAATTACTGTTACTCGGAAATCTTGGCTTGGTGTTTTATGGATATTATAAAAATCTAGGCTTTACATAGCGTAGAGATTTATGGTTCATGAATTGGGATTTTGATTTCATAAACTACAGATAGTAGAAGAAATGGGTTCTAATTAATTTGTAGGAGAAAATAGGATTATTCGTAGAAAATATAAGTTTTTTATTCATAACAAGAAAGGGTTTGCAAAATTTTCTGATAAAATCTGGAGATTTGTAGAAGTTTAGTAATTTAGTGGAGGTTTAAGCCTTCAAGGTATGTTATAATTGATTTTCAAAATATGAAATATAATGGATGCAAAGTTGGAGAGTTATACGAAAACAATGAAGAAAGAAGAGATTCAAGAGAAAAGCAAGAACATTGATATGAAAGAGACGAAGGCATATAGTAAAAAAGACAATGATTTCAAAATAGTCTTTATTTTTCTTTCCACCTGGCATCTGTGTATGTTTCTGCCTCTGGTTGCTGGATAAAAATGCTATCCAAATAGCAAGGTTGATATTCTTTTTTCGATTTCAAAAACACTTGAGTTTTCACTTTCTCAAACATTACTTCTTTTCTTCTGTTTCATTCGTGAGGAAAACAAGGGTATTTTTCATTTTCCTTTCACTAGACTAAGAGAAGAAAAAGAATTCTTCCTGATATTAGCTTCATTAATCTAATACTTTGTTTAGATTCAATCTTTTAATATGTTGGTAGTGGTTATAAGTTTGTTAAATCACACTACCATTTGCTTTTGTTTTCACTATTTAGTATTCAGTAAATTAAAATATATAATCTCATTTTTGCTTTTTCAATGGCGAGAAATTACTGGTTTCGGTTTCATGAACAAGAAAATGGTATGTCCCTAAACCAAAACTCTCACAAATTTTGTGTAGGCATGGAAGAAGTAGATGTGCATGTGGAAAAAATCAAGATGAAGTGGTTCAAGTTGCAAGTGTTGATCGTAGTCTGATCTCCATCGGTCTTCAACCAAATCGTGAAGCAACTCTTACAGCTATCATCTTGGGTTTTCATTGGGAGAATAGGGAATATTTACCTCAAGGAGCACATGTGGTTATCTTCTTTCTGAATCCATCGGAAGTCGTGTCTCAAGAGTTTCTCATTGTCTTACTTGGAAACTTAGTCGACATGGATCCGGATATCCAATAGTATGTTTTATCTGCATTCGGTTTTGAAGTAGGCCTGATTCAGTCTCTTGAGTTTGAAGCTCCCATGAAAAGTCTTCCCTTAGTCTCTTTATGAATTGAGCGATAGATTGTTTGGTGCTCTCTTTATTGCATGTAAGATAAAAAAAAATTTCCATTCTAAACAAGTAGTACTGGTAGCAATCAAATTAGAATATGCGAAAGAAGACGAGAAACTATGTCAAGCCTACCGGAAGAGATCTATCTCGAAATTCTATTGCGGGTACTAGTGAGATCTATTTTTGCATGTAAGTGTGTGTGTTTCTAAGTCTTGGTTTTCCATAATTTCTTATATCCTGATTTTTATCAAATTGCATGCCACCAAAACAAACAACTCTAGTGTCATGTTCAAATTTGATGAAGCCGTATATTCATTATCATCTGAATATTTATGAAATTAGAGTACTAGATTATTAGGCACATGTAATGGCTTGGTATACAGATGGAATACTTTGTCAAAAATGTTCTTTATGTGGAATCTAGCCACAATGGGATTCAAGAGATTACTCAGGTCATATACTATATATATTATTATTACCATGATTTTGGTTATGATTGCAAGACTAATGATTACAAGTTGGTAATTAGGTATGGAGATAAAATGTGTAGTTTATTGTATATTCGTTAAAATTGAATTCTTGGAAAAGCTTCCAATGCATGCAATATGAGTTTCGTCGGATTCAACTGTCTGAGGTGCTTTTTAATGGAGCTATTCATTGGTTCATGGGTGTAATATGTGCAACTTCCTCCTCCCCGGTGATAATCTCAAAAGGATATTGGTTAAGAGAGATTTGAATAACTGCAACCACCAATGATACTAGCAACAACTCCTTGTTAGTCATGTTTTTACGAGAGTATTCTCTTCCCTAAATCAATTGGTTTCGATTTGAAAGCGATGGTGGATTTCAAAGAGAAAAAAAGTCCTCAAAATGTTTGAGTTATATATATATATATATATATAATTTTTTTGTTGAACCCTAGAGGTATTAATCTGCAACTTAATATGCCTCCTCATGTTATTTGGAGTTGAATCCAAACCCTAAGTCTACTTCATTCACTTAGTCATCTTTCCATTTGGACAAGTTAGTATGTAGACACAACATACCCATAACCCTTGCTATGAGAGAAAATCTTATGGGCAGAATGTGGTTAACTGCACACTTTAGTTGCATAGGTGTTTTAGGAGTAAAACAATAAAGAGAATTTGAAGGGTAAAGTGTGAAGTGTGATGATGTAATAAAAGATGGTAATGAATTCGAGAGGTCAAGATCGAACAAGACTCGCCTAAACCAAGAAATGGCCGTTCGAGTATTGCTTCAGTTACAAGAAGAGGATTTTAGGGTTGGTTTAGGGAGGGAAGCAGAGAAAGATGAGATCAGAGAATTGCTATGATTTTCTGTGATGTTGATGATTGAATTGCTAAAGAAGTTTGGATATTCAGTTCTCACTAGATATTGAATGCTGAATGAGAAGAGTTAATCAATGATCGATGAGATTGATTGATTAAACTTGCACTGAATTAAACTGTTTGTTCTTGCTGGAGAACTTGTTGTTTCCAAACTGGTCGAGTGACCTATTTATAGCAATAGAATTTCAACTGATCTCGTAAGAAGTGGAAGGAGTGGAAGAGTGGGAGTGTGGAGTAAGTGGGGAAAGTCTTGCGCCTATTATTAGGGAAGAATGAACCGCCCACTACTCTATCCCATCTTCTCAGCAACGTTCACACGACTTAGTTTTCTTTCCCGTTAAGTGATTGAGCCGTTGCAATCACACGTGCCGTAGACCGCCAAACCAAAACCCTAAAAGAATATCCCCCCATGTAACTTACTTGATTCTCGTAAGATTTGTTAAGATTTGTTAAGTCAAAGATGACTAAGTGCAAGTCGTACCAATTTACTTGGTAAGCTTAGGACTTTGCGATAAGATAGAGACTAAGCGATAAGCTTTGAATATCTCTTTAAGATGTGGTTTAAGGATTGAGCCGGGCAATCGCCATTTAAACCAATGAGATAAATCTAAGGGTTGAGCTAGCAAGCGCCATTAGATAAGATAAGGTAAGTCTAAGGATTGAGCTATGCAATCGCCAATTAGACTGAGAGGATTTCAGCAACTCTCTGTGGCAACAGTCAAATAAGCACAACTTTCAGTTTGCCATAAACATGAGAAATTGGCTTGTGGCATGTAATGCACCAACTCTCTGAGTAATGAAGACATATGAATGTCTAAAATAATATAGGTCATAGCCATGAGCCATGATTAAGAATTATAGCACTGATTTATAGAAGCGAGTCCATAATCAGGAAAAACAGACTAATGATGCTATCACAGCGTAGCCATCATCAAGAATGCATAAGCATTGCCAACATAAGACCTAAAGATAGGCCATAATGATCATAATAAGCCATGTTGCATGGTATGATAATCTTATTAAGAAATTAGGTATAAGGCGCAATGGATGAGCCATAACATTTATGTTATTTCCAGATTTCTGTACAGTTTGCATGTTGTCCATTGGTAAAATCACCCAGGCCAGACCGTATTAGATAAAAATCTGAATTTTTAGTATGTTATAGGAAATTCACAGAGGAAAATATTTCGTGAAGGAAGCGCCTCCTAATTCCTTACGGATTGGGCTGTAAAAATCACGCCATGAAGAAATACGTGAGCTGAACTGCCAGATTTCCGAACTTGATTTAGGAAACTAGAGTATTATGGACTAAATAAAATCCATAATCCTCTAGGATTTGGATCAGTGGGACCCATATGTAGAGGGGAGGCTAGAGAAGAATATATTTTAGTCTCAAGGGGGCAACTAGGGCCCGTGAGAGAAGAAAATATCATAGCTCTTCGTGAGCACAAGTCGGGGAGAACCATAAGGCCCCCAAGATTTAGCCGCGCCTTGACTTTGGGCCTCCAAGATTTGGCCAAGGCAAAGTCATGGGGCTCCAAAATTAGGTCAAGAAGATGGCGTGGGCATCCAAGTAGAAGGGGCGTGAAGCTTTGGCGGGAGCTAAGCTAGGCCATGAGAATGAAAGCCAAAGTTAATGGCGGGTTAGGCTAGGCCATAGACCAAGGAGTGAAGATGGCGGGACTAAGCTTAGGCGGGACTAAGCTTAGGCCACGAGGATAAAGGCCAAGGTATTAGCGGGCTTAGCTAGGTGGGAGCTAAGCTAGGCCGCAAGGAGGAAGACCAAAGTTAGTGGCGGGCTAAGCTAGGCGGGAGCTAAGCTAGGCCACAAGGAGGAAGAGCCAAAGTATTGGCGGGTTAGGCTAGGCCAGCCAAGAGGTAGATGGCGTGATAGCTTGGCGGGGTTAGGCTTAGGCCATAGGCCAAGGAATGTCCGTGTATACCCCCTAAGGCCAAGAAGTGGCCGTGTACACCCCTCATTTGCTAATGGCGTGAATGGCCTAGGGTTTTGGCTCGAGCATGAGCTAGGCTAGTGCGTATGCGTAGGTATTTTATCGTATAGGCTAGGGATGTGGACCATGCTACTAGGCTGGGGTCGTGAGACATCAAAATACAGCTAATGGTAATTTAAATATCTTATCCCTACTATAAAATAAATTCATACCTTTTCTTGAGCTACTCCCGGATGCCAGAGATTGATGCAAAATTACTCCTGTGACCTCCTCGCCAAAAACCACCATCAACAATAGGGACAATGCATTAGTAAGTGATCTGCAGTTTCATCAGCATTTTGACGCAGACTGCATGTCTTGCCAGTAATATTACAACCCCTTCTACTAAGGTTATCAGCAGTTGGAATAGATTTAAGCATCACAGTCCAAATGAAGAACAATACCTTTAAAGGCACATTCTGTATCCAGATGCTTTTGTATGGGAATTCTTCATTCTAAAGTGAGCTAATGTTAGATGAAACTAACCAGTCAAAGCATGATTTGACAGTAAAGTTCTCACCTGTAAAGCATATGAGTGTATCAGCTGCCATGGATAGAACTGGTGGATCATCCAGTAAGGTAGTCCAAGCCGCAATCTGGTTTAGCTCCTGGATATTGCGTGCTCCTCTAAATTTGATGTTCCATCTGCCATCTTTTATAACATCAAAATGAGAGAGTTGATCACATTTATCATCTAATGGGTCGAACATGGTTTACTATCTCCTTCAAAATGAAAGAGTTGATCAAATTTAATAATCCTATGAGTAGTGAAGGAGGCCACTTATCTCCAATAAACTATCATACTCTCTTTCATGCGAAAAAAGAGCAACTAAGTAGAAACAACATTGTTTGAAGATTGTCGTATGAAGAAAAAAAATTGGATGGTTTCGAGACTGTCGTGTGCAAAACTAAAGTGTAAACGACATTTCATAAATCAGTTGAATTGAGAATTATTAATTTATAATACTTCAAATATTAAAATACGGTACTTCAATTTTATTTTGAGAGAGACGACACTTGGTCGGCCGTTTCTGAAGGAATATTAACAACGCAGTTGGTTAGTCGTTTTGTGTGTTTTTAGGAGTTTTCCGTAGTGAAAAAAGAAAAATGATATTTCGCTAGTTGATTCTCATCTAGCTTTGCAACTAGCTCTTAGGTATGGCAATGCTATTTGACAAAGCATTCAGTACAAGACCCTGTCGCAGGCCATACAGATTCAATTTTATCGATCCAGGTTGTATTTGGAGTAGATCAAAGGTTAGGAAGGAGCTAGCCAAATAGCACGGTTGGTGAAAAAATCACTCATTCAACGGTCCTCCTTCCAAACGAAAAACCCTTAGAGCATCTCCAACAGTGGGTTAAGATCTTAATTTTTATTGCCACCTAAGATCTAAGACCCAAAATTCTTAAAAATCAATTTCCAGCAGCAGCAGGGTCCTTGAGTTTAGGAGTGATGACATGGACTAGAAAATGTGTTAGAGAAAGTCTTAACTAGACTTTCGGAAAGACCCTCCATTTTATTTATTTTCCTTTAATAATTATCTTAAATTAAATTAAACGGTTAAGATTTTATCTTTACAAAATATTTTAAAGGTTAAAACAACACTGTTGGAGATAGTTTATTAGGGTTAAGATTAATACACATAAACCCTTTAAAATAAAGGTCTAAATAAGACCTCCACATAAGAATATTTCCGCCTACCGTTAGAGATGCTCTTAGGAAATGACCTTGAGAAACGCTCACTTCCAAGTACCAAACCGGCAAGTGGCAATTGCCAAACGCTTTATTCAACTGCCTCGTATGAATTCATCATTTTGGTTTTCTTCTCGAAAAAAACGACAGAATCCTCATTTCATAACCCAAAAAAACCCTAGTTCATTTTTCTTTGGCTCTACCAGAAATTTGCAGCTGAAACCAGAAATGTCAAGTTTACAAGAAGAGATCTACCGCGACATTCTATCGAGGGTACCAGTGAAATCTACATTTCTAAATCTTGGTTTTCCATAATTTCTGATTATCCTGATTTTATCAAATTGCATCTCAATCAAACAAAAAACAACTCCAATGTCATGTTCAAACGTTATATCTCTGTGTGTTCATTATCATCATCATCATCCTCGAATGAGGAATTCAATGATGCTGCTGTTGTTAAATTGGAAATCCCTCGCAAATATTTTGAGTATTTTTAGATTTTTGAGTATTTCTATAGTATTTTTAGTACTAGAAAAACGCTACAGTTGCGGAGGTGAAAAATCTTGATAACTATGGGGTGGGATGGAATTTAGGCATTACTCAAGACCATGTCATTCTCGAATTATCCGAGTTGTTGTTTCTTCTAGAGGAATGGCCAGCTAGCGACATTTCTGAAACGGATCATAGAGTGTGGTTGGGTGCATCCTCATCAGGTTCATTTACTGTTAAAGAGTGCTACAAATGGCTTCGTTCATCAACGCCTCATCCTATCATTTTTATTGCTCAAAAAAGATTGTGGCCAACTAAGGCATTGTTATATGTGTATTCAGGATTGTGAAACATCTACCCATCTCCTTATCCATTGCAAGGTGGCTTGGAAAATGGGGTGTTTTTTCTTAAATGAATTGTCTCTGGATCAAAGTATGGGACTTCTCGAAAAGTGGAAATCTACGGGGTAGGACCAGTGAAGTATTTTGAAAGCTTAGTTTCACTAAACTCTATTACTGCTGTGGGAAGAAGCAAAAAGAGAGAAAGCACTAGAATCCTGGAGAAGAGTATGACTAAGAAGAGAATCAGGTGCGTATACATATTTAGTCCTTGCCTTTAAGTATTTCTTCAGTAAACTCTCTTTCGTTTACTTTTTATTCCATATGTGTTAAAAGCTTAAAAGCATCTTGTAATGGAAGTGAATTTTTCTTTGTATCGTGTCTACAGAAATACTCTACTTATACAGAATTTTAGTTTTCTTTCCTGCCACTAATTATGTGCTTGAACCATCCAGTTTCTTGAAGTTGTACAACAAGTAGTTGTTAGTATATCGTGATCTTTCACTGGTTTTCCTTGTGTCCTACCTGTCCTTTCTTTTGGAAATTGTGCTTTCTGGGAAATGACTGATAGAGATGCTTCTTAGGCAGAGCAACAGCATTTCTTAGATTTGACATCTATATAGA
Organism: Papaver nudicaule; assembly: GCA_023529015.1. NCBI lineage: Eukaryota > Viridiplantae > Streptophyta > Magnoliopsida > Ranunculales > Papaveraceae > Papaver > Papaver nudicaule. The sequence continues at coordinate 9,469 of JAJJMA010068834.1, forward strand.
ATGATGTATTAAGTAGGGTAGTTGCTATATCTTCTTTTGTTTCATTCATGTATAGCCTGTATAGGAAGTTAGATCTCTTGTCCTGATGGTTTCTTTTCTTGTTTTATAGGTTTTTAGTTAACATTGCCCAAAATCTCACAAGATAGTCACTAGGATAAAATGGTTTCTTAGCTCAGCTGCAATCAACTTTTTTAGGCCTTTAGTAGTTTAGTATAGGAGTACGTGGTCTTCTAAAGCCCGGGGATGTAAGTAAAGTCGCCTATTACTTTCAGCTGATGTTGTACTGCATTACCTTTCAGTTCAACTGAAATACGAGATGGGGCTTATCCCTTAGCATTCTTCTACGTTCAAAACCACACACACCCGTTCAATGTGCTTGTTTCTGTCGTCTCGTCTACCTCCTTAAATGTTGTAATTTGTGTTTGGCTATGTCCTAAACCTACAGAACTTTATCCAAGTTTTTGGTCGGCATGTAGTACACATGACTTTTTTTACATCCACTGCACTTTGGCTAAATATTTTTTTTTTCGAATATCTGTTCTTTGGTTAAATATTTGGTGGTGCTTTTTCGCAACAATTGTGACCTGTAAGCTAAAAACCAGTCAGGAAGCATCCAACATCAGTTATCACTGGTTTGACTTGGTTGGTTAGCATTTATGCTTTATAATCTTGCAAGATGCTAAGGGCTTTCCTAGTTTGAGAATGCCCTTTGCCCAACTGCCTTTTTATTAATGTAACATGGGGGTTTTGCTTTCTTGTCATCATCAAATCCAGGGATTTGATCTAGCGGTCTATGCAATTATGATTAAGTGAGTCTGTTTTGGACCTTTTAGTTTGCTAGAAGAAAATGAAATTTGCTTTGTATCTCTCCATGTTAACAGTCATTATGCACTCTCTATGGTTTTAGTGTTTCCAAAGCAGCATGAGCCAAATTTATTAGACTTTATTTATCTGCTGAAAGTCTGCAACCAAAGAACTATTTTCTGATCTCCGCTTCTTACTGCAGAAAACTGTAGAAGCCTCCCTAGTAAAACTATCTTCCTGCTATTTTGTGCATGTAAAGCTTTTTGAAAGAAGTAGAGATATATAACTTACTGTGGTCACAATGAATGCATTTAGTCGATGGTATTCGAGTCGGAATTGCACTTGAGTTTCATAATGGAATGCGAGATATGGGTGAATGTTGTTACAGTGTTTAGCATTGCGGACAATAGTGAAAAGGCAATATGGAATTATGGAATTTTGTTCTGCTCAGGTTGGTGAGACAGAAGTCCTGGCAGCTTCTGTGAAAGGACATTCAATTATCTCTGTCTAATGTTTGCAGCCTTTAGTATAAAGCAAAATAAGTTTGGATATGGTCTATCCATCATAAACCATAAACGAAGATGGACAACTCGTAAATTTTGTGGTGATGCGATGCAGGAACGGGCATAGAGGAGGCTGAGAGAGTGTTGCTGGACTTCACGCGATCAGATGGGATTAAGAACTGAAACAAGAGTAGGGGATGACAAATATCAACTGGAACAACTGGAATGCTTAGCAATGAAGGAAGCTGCAATTTGGGCGGAAAGTCTGGGAATTTTGGAGGTTATATTTGAATCTGATAGTGACAATGTAGTTAAAATCCATCTCTGGAAATGGTCTACAGGTTCACTGGTCTAATCAAGGTATTGTTTTAGAAGCTAAGACTAAGTTTAGATTTTCGAAAACATGGTTCTGTAAGTCTGCCATACGTTTAGCAAATAATGTAGCTCATTCTCTGGCTAAGAAGGCCAGGGATGAAAACTCTGGTTTTGAATTTTATGATCAATTCCTGCCAGACATAGTGAGCTGGTTGGAAGTTGATAACAGGTCTGTAAGGTTTGAAAATCAATGATAAATCTCTCGTTTCGAATCAGAAAAAAGAAGAAAACACCGATTCAACCCTGAATTCCTAAACAATTGGGCTTATAAGCTGAGCTGACAATCTCCACATTAGTGACGAATGAAGAACATTGTCTTAAATCTCAATACTGACTAAACAATTGGGAATCAGCTAGAAACTATACGACCACTTATAGTCAGTACCCAACTGGAAGATGATGCGAAATGAGGAGAAGAATACATTTGAAATGTTTGTAGCGATCAAGAGTTAAACACTGGTCGCCCAAACAAAATGCTTTTACAACTAGAGTTACATTAATGATGAACATCAGACTTGTAGAGTTGCATTACAAATTAATGATGAACAGAAATGCACACACAAATAATACATTTTCCCTTCATTTATTGCTAGTTACATTTTAAATCAAAATTCATCTACTTCCTGGACCATTAGGCGTCTGCTGACTTCGCACATCAGATACTATTGCAGTTAATCTTTTTCTCTTGTGGGTCTTCCATGTGAACCCATCGCCTTTCAAGGCACTACCACTTTCAGATAGGACAACTTATTCAGATGGCAAACATTCCCCTAATGGAGAGTTCAAAGGGTACGAAGAAGAGGTACAAGAGTACATTTTACAAGCCACCACCATCGAATCATTCAACATTTTACAAGTGGGCCTCACACAACCATGCTTATCCTAGCTCTTTGTAACATGTCAAGAAAGTAAAGAATATGCGAGCACGTGGGCAGATTGACACATGATATTTATATCTAATACAAAAACATCATTCGGTGAAAGTTCTCGTAAAAACAGACGAACATTATTCCCCTCACTGGAAGACTTACCAGTATCCTGGCCAACTCGCCCCAACTCGGTGACTTGCTGGTAATAAACTTTCTGCCATCACATTTCAATATGACCTAACTTTTCTTAGGGAGGAACTTCTCCACCTCAGCTTTCTTCCTCCTCAGTATGAACGGCCTTATAACCTGATAAGACAGAAACATTAAGCACACAAGTGAAGGAGAGGGATCTTAAATCATGGTTTCAAACTAGAGTTTTAACACACACCTGTTGCAAACGGCGGATAACTAACAGCTGTTCTTCATCTGTTAGAGAAACATCGCCTCTGTCTGCGAAAGGTGCATTAAACCATTCCTCAAAATTCTGCACTGAATTAAAAATGGTAGGGAGTAGAAAGTTTAGCAGGGCCCATAACTCTTGCAGATGGTTCTGCATTGGAGTACCAGTTAACAGAAGTCTACGTCTAATGTGATATCTGCAAACAATTCGAATCGAATTAATTAGAAACCAGTCCGTTTACTCTACTTGTTTCACATAACGCAGTACAAGAAGTAACAAAATGGAAAACACATGCAGCAACTAGCAGCCATCTGAGAAACATTATCTACACATGTGTCAAGTTGTTAACTGTGCCCGGAAAAAAAAAAAGAGGAGACATTGGAAACTACTCAAACCATGTAAATATCTTACCCTTTTACAGTCTTTGCAAGTGCACACTCATGATTTTTTAACCGATGCCCCTCATCAACGATCATGTAATACCAGTGAATTTTCTTCAGAAAAGCTTTGTCTCGCATTATCAAATCATAATGAGTAATCATCACACTAAACTTTTCCTCTCCTGAATACTTCTCCCTCATTGCCTTCCTTCGATCCATTTTCCCATCATATAAAATGGCCACAATTCTAATAAAAATAAATAAATTATGTAAGTGACTCAATGAGTCAATAAGATAAATCAAAAGCAACGAATGTAAAAGTAAACAAAATGGACAACTATTGGCAAAGATAACATTACTTGGGAGCCCAGATTTTGAATTCGTTAACCCAATTTGGAAGTACAGCTTTTGGAGCAATAATCAAATGTGGGCCTGTAACATTCTTCTTCTCAGCGAGATATGCAATTAATGCTATGGTTTGAATTGTTTTCCCTAAGCCCATCTCATCCGCTAAAATGCCATTTAAACTGTTATTGAACAACGAAACCATCCATTGCAGTCCTTCCACCTGGTAAGGTCTTAGTTCTCCACCTTCAAGCGTGGATGGTTGCTCTGTTATCTATGGAT
>JAJJMA010068870.1:0-11578 GCA_023529015.1 Papaver nudicaule
GATTGAGGACAACGATCAGGTTTATAATAACGTACTTCTTGTGTTTGTTTTAATTATATAATCAGAGAATATAATGCGGAAAGTAAAGCACACAAGACAACATAGATTTTTTTAACGAGGAAACTACGACCTGCAGAAAAACCTCGGGACCTCGTCCAGATTGAACACCGCCCAGTACAAACTGTCTACAAACACTAGCCTACTATAAGACTTCGGTCTAGGATGTAGCAGAGACCAATTTCACCCTCCAAGCGAACTGGCTACTGTCGCACTCCTTACGTCTCTATATCCCCCACAGATCGTCACACACTTGATTCCCCTAGCTGACGTCCTATACAGGCCTAGGAGTTGCTTTAACCTCTGTTAAAGGCTTGTGTCAACAATTCCGGCTTAGCAACCTCAATTATCGACTGTATGTTTGAACTGTCCTCTATCAGTTTGACATACACAAAGTGACTTCCTTCGGATTGCTCCAGGTCATACGAAAATCTATTTACAAGCGGGGGCTGACAAGTAAACCGAGTAAACTATGCCCAACTTGTCTCTACCTCAGTTGTACACGAAGAATCACTTAAGAAACTTATACAACTGGAGCTAACTAGTTCTTACAACACCGAGTGCAACCGTGTGTTGCTTCTTTCAAAACCCTGTATGTAACATATCAGTTCTTGAATGGACTTATATCAGAAGAGAAGGACCGTAGAATAGACAAGAACGTGATCAGGTTACCAAGGTTACAGGTTACTCCGATTTCAACCACTAAGGTCTCAATCTCCTACCTGTGCTTCCCAACTCTCAAGAGAAGTCTTTATAGTCGTAGGTAAATCCCAAGAGGAACTGCTACCTAATAGAGGATGACTATACCACAACAAGCATTCACCGAGGTGAAAAGAGTTTTACGATCTCTTCCCTAAGGAATCTTCACGTATGCTTGATGCTTGCGATTTTCGTCCTTAGACACCTCTATTTATAGCACTCAATAAGATAGGTTGCTTTGGAATAAAACAACTAGTTACTTGTTTCACAAGTTTTGGAAACCCTAACTTGCAAACAAAGTAAACAGAGATTTATCTCAATTGGAAATCATTTATCATTTATCTGCCAAGTGTTTTATTAGCTCATAAACACTTCAAGATTGATATCCAACAGACCAGAGATAATCTTTATCTTATTGACACATTGAGAACCGTTAGATGGACCACAAATTTCGTGATAACCAAGTCCAACTAAGAGATAAAGGAGTTCAGAGTTTAACCCGAGTGAAAATCCAGAGAATATTCACTTGGGACGGTTCGTGAACCGTCCATCTGAATCACATCCAAAAGTATCGATTTTGAGTTCACGTTAGGTACGCGTACAAAATGACACTTTGGAACTCAGGAGTTTTTCCCAAGTCTCTGTTCACGTACGGTTCGGGAACAGTCCGCCATTCAGATTAGGGTTTAACCTGGACCCGCTGGAAGTTCTGGGCTTAACCAGTACTTAGACGTGTTAGACGTCCTCAGCTATAATCCACTTTACTCTTGCTCAAGAGTACTCCTTTAGATTCACCCATATCCAACAAGTGATTTGCAAGCAAACCATTGCAATAGACAAATGGTATCGCATCTATCTCATGCATTCTTGTAAGCTTAGTATTTGCGGGAACAAATACCAACATAACACATGGTCATGTAGACAAGAACACGATCTCAATCGCTATTCATATCACTACTAAAGTAGCCGACTATTTCGAAAGATAGAGAAAGTAGAATAGAAGAATTTCCATAAAAGTCATAACTCCTACTAACCTTTTGTCGATGAAGAATAATTGATGTCTTATTTGTCTTCACAGTCTTCGTCTTCAAGGTCTCTACTACTTAGTTTATATCCCAATTCCGAAATCTAAACTCTAGTAGGCTAAATCAAGAATTGTGTTTTGACACCTAAAACCGACAACCAGCTTGACATACCAACGCTAATGGGTTTGACCGGACAATGCCCTAACCATCTCCCCCTTTGTCAATTTTAGTGACAAAACCAATTTACATATGGATTCAAAAGATATACAATTAAGTACTAACCAGATGTATCTTGATTTCTTGAATTCTCTTCAACTTCTCCCTTAAGTCTTGATGTGTTCGTTTAATTCTTGTTGATGAATCCGTAGACAACAGCTACAACATATCCAGCTCAAACAACCACAAAGGTACGCTCAAGCTTACATGGGTTAATATGCTAATCCCACATGTTGTTTGTGCTAAGAGTAAGAATCTGAGCAAACTTTAAAGTCTGTGTATCAAAACTTTTAAAGTGATTCTACTCATTCCTGATATGAAGCTTCTTCTCAGCTTTAATTACTCCCCCTTACTTGATACTTTGTAAAAGTACAACAAGTAAGCACATGACGTTCTCCCCCTATGGTTATGAACCACAAGAACAAGAACCATATGTATTCTCCCCCTATTTGTCACAAAAATATGACAAAGTAGTTCGAGACTAGGGTTTCATAAACCTATGAGAATAGGTTAAGCTAAGTACTCACATACCAAGTTTAAGATGACATAACTAGGAAATCAGAATGATGATCTCTAAGTTGATTCATCTTTGGAGAAATATAGACACACTTTTCTCCTTATATTCCACAAGCACGCTCCCCAAAAAGATTTGTTATTAAGCGCAAGTTCAAATTAAGAACTCTCCCCCATGTGGTGTTATTCAATAAAGAACAACTTACAAAGCCCAACTTGGACAAACAATTTAATGTATCTCTTCCTTTGTTTAAAACAAAAGTCATAGACTTTGTTTGCAACTTGTATATTTAAGAACTCTTAAAACCAAGTTGAGTTAGAGAAACATGAAGGATACATATTCATATTCAAGGATCTGACAACCTTTGAACAAATGAATATTAACTTGATCAATGTTAATGACATACCTCTATGTAATCTCCAACCGGGTCTGTGCCCTATTCTTGTGCTTTACCTCACCATATCAATTGAAAGGGCACTTCATGGTGAGGCCGCACAAACACAATCAAGTTGTGTCAGGGTGAACGATTTCGTGTTCACCTTTGGTGGTCAAAACAGGATCTCCTACATCACCGGGTTTTTCACCAGAAGTAGCCTTCGGCTTAGAGTTCTTTGCCTTACCCTTTTTCATGTTTTCAATCAGTAACCCAAGCATCTCATGATGTGATAGCATCATACCAAGCATTTTTTGGTTAAATGACACAATATTTTTCATGAATTATCTTTGGGTGGCCTCACTAGGGTGATCATTCCCTTTGGCATTTATTTCTCTACCAGTATTCTTTGGTATCCACTTTTGAGTGGTCTTAGGAGCAATAGGATCTTTCTTCCCATCTTTCTCAACAAGATTACTTGAGAGAGAATTGGATTGACCATTCTTTTGCAAGTTAGTCGATCTCCAATTGGGAACATCAGATCTAGTCTTCGCATTTACAAAGTGTTCCTTTCTATGACGATTAGAAGAGAACTTTGTAGAGCGTTCATAGGCAGAACTCAGTTTATCATGAGACTGATTTTTATGCCTAAAGGATGGACGTTCACAACCTGCATGAAGATGATTAGCCTTGTTTTTCGATCTAGATTTGATCTCCAACACACTTGCATCGTTACAAATGTTGGCTTTTTCGTTCCTTTTACGGAATCTGCATCTTCTTTCCAAGTGACCTTTATTACCACAATAAAAGCAACGTTTAGTAACAAAAGGAGTGGGATGCTCATTGTTACCTGGATATTGTCGAGCTTGAAAGCCTTTGCTCTTTTTATCCTTAACTTTTGGTAGAGGTATTTCACTCTTGGAATTTGTAGTAGCCTTCGGTTGAGAAGAATCTTTAGTCTTGACAAATTTCACCTCTTTGTTAATACTTGGAACGTCTATTCCTTATAGCCCAATCCTCGTGTGTCACGATGATTTTTACTCGCTCCTAACATCAAGGTTAATTTGTCCGAGCTATTGTTGAACTTATTTAAGTTCTCTTTCAAACTCAAGTTCTCTTCTTCCAACCTTTTGACCTTTTCATAAGCATTAATTAGATCATTCTTAGATGAATCACCATTATTAAGATTATCTAGTTTAGCTTGAAGAAGTATTTCTCGATCATGACCTTCAGAAATTAGTAATTTGAGACTTCTAATTTCTTCGTTGTGATCGGTTGTACCATTAGTGTCAAGTTCCTTTTGCAAGGTAACATTTTGACAACGAAGTCTGTCACATTCAACCTTTTTATAGAACAAGGACCTCTGAGCTTCTGAAAGTTTCAGATAGCATTCCTTGGTGAGGTTATTCGTAACAATATCTTCATGGTACACTTCTTCATCAGAGTCAGAACATGTGTCCTGATCAGAGTTCCCAGCAACATAAGCTATATTATTTGTCTTACATTCTTGAATGACATTTGACATATCATCAATAATTGCAATGTAAGATGGATTCTCTTTTGCATCTTTCAGGGGATTTATGCCCAAAACCAAGACACTTGAAGCACTAAACATTTTCATCACAATTGAGTGTCTCCAGAGAGGAAGATGATGTATGTCTGGATAAATCCTTTTTCCGTTTTTTTAAGACGGTGAGAAGAGTTATCCCAATGCTTTATTCGTGATTCACTAGGTTTAGATGTACTAGTACGGTTCACGAACCGTAGGGCAATACCTATCTCTTTTCTCAGGAGATTTCTGACATGTTGTGTGATTAAGGACATAGTAGAGCTTAATTTCTTTTTGAAACGATCATCACATATATCAACCTGGGAAGTGTTGATTTTGTCAGAAGAGGTACTGGGAGGGCTAACGGCTTTTAAAGCAATTGATCTATTTTGCTCATGATAAAAGACTTTAAGTTTACTAACAAGGTCACTTTTTGTTATTGTTAAGCCGTGTACTTCTTGGATGGCATGTTTCTTTGATTCGTACCTTGAGGGTAATGACCTCAGAATTTTACACACAATGTCCCTTTCCGGAATAGCTTTTCCTAAGGTGTGACAGGCATTCACTATTTCAGACAATTTGTGCTTAAATTCTTCAAAGGTATCATCCTCAAGCATTCGAAGGTTTTCCCAGTCAGACATAAGGGTTTGAAGCCTTGCATCCTTTTCTGCGGCGTTCCCTTCGAATACGTTCCTTAATCTATTCCAAGCCTCGTGAGAGGTTTCACATGTGGCCACGTGATGGAAAAGATCAGGTGTTACTGCATGAATGATAGCATTAAGCCCATTATAGTTTTGCTTGGCGGCGAGAGTTTCCACGTCATCATAAACCGCTATGTCTTTGAGGACAGATACCTCGCCATCTAGAATAGTTGGTGGTATATATCCTCTCTTGACATACACCCAAGTTTTGAAATCTCGGGCTTGCAAAAATGAAGTCATTGCAGTCTTCCACCATAGGTAATTAGTGCCATCAAACTTTGGTGGTACGTTACAATCTCTTACACTTTGTTCCATAACTCACAAGCTGCGATAAACACAGACAGTTACGTCCTTAATGTGTTCACCGGCTCTGATACCAATTGAAAAAGCAGGGGTACCGAAATACAACCAACTTTTCGTTTGGGCTCGTGAGACTTATGGTCAGACCTGGACGATCTCAAAAATCAATATCCAGATCTGTTAACCTGAGTTTGGATCACAAGGATCAATCCAACGCAAGACAGGGTCTTGGTAAATCCAAGGGATGGATTGAGGACAACGATCAGGTTTATAATAACGTACTTCTTGTGTTTGCTTTAATTATATAACCAGAGAATATAATACGGAAAGTAAAACACACAAGACACCAGAGATTTTTTTAACGAGGAAACTACGACCTGTAGAAAAACCTCGGGACCTCGTCCAGATTGAACACCGCCCAGTACAAACTGTCTACAAACACTAGCCTACTATAAGACTTCAATCTGGGATGTAGCAGAGACCAATTCCACCCTCCAAGCTGAAAAAGCGGGGATACCGAGATACACCACCAACTTTTTGTTTTCGTGAACCTAGTTGATTATGGTTGTTTGAACGATCTCACAAATCAATATTCAAACAACAACGTGAGTATAGTTCAGAGAACCGAACCCTAACAAGAACGTAGTTCTTGTAGATCTCAACAGAGATGGATTCACTCAAAGGTTATGAATCAAAAACTTGCAATTACTTCTATTATATAGATCAGAGACAATATAATGCGGAAGGGAAAAGTAATGCAAGACACAGAATTTTGTTAACGAGGAAACTGCAAACCTAGCAGAAAAACCCCGGGACCTCGTCCAGATGTGAACACCCTTAGTATGAACGGTATACAGACGCTAGCCTACTCTCAGACTTCGGACTGGACTGTATCGAGACTGAATTCACCCTACAAGCAATTCAGCTACCAATGTGCTCCTACGTCTCTTGGCTCCCGCAGTAGCCTACGTACTTGATTCCCCTAGCTGACGTCCTTTACAGGCCTAGGAGTTGCTCAACTTCCCTTCGTGAAGACTAGCGCTACCCTACCTCTAACAGGACGCCTAAAAGTATCCAAGTGATTAAACGAGAATACGATTGTGATTTCCTTTAGACTTAAAGTCAAGGTTAATGGAAATCGATAAGTTGAATAGGGCTTATTGATTTAGCCTAAACAACTTTACCTCCGAACGCGTAACGAACTTAGTATGAAACCTAGTTCGTGAATTTGCGTTTGGGAACTTCTAGGGTTTACGATACAAGATCTACCTTACGAAGTTTCTATCAAATCTTAATCGTGATAAGATTGAAAGAATTGAATCGACCCAAGATACAGGATGAAATTTTACTTCCAACCTGTGCTTCACGATCCTCAAGTGAAGTCTTTTCAATAGTCGTAGTCCTAAAAGGACTTCGAGATACGACCAACCTTTATGCAAGGATACACATATGTGTAGAGGATTGAGATTGTATCTTGCAGAAGGTCGTCTATTTATAGTGATCACCAAGGGAGGATTTGCTTAAAGTTTAAGCAACCTTGAGTAGGGCTCAAGCAAGTTCCGGAACTAGGAAAGTCCATAGCTTGAATACCCATTCTCAATCTTCTAAGAACTTTGGACTAAGCCAAAAGTTAAAGAAGACTCAACCTTGCTCGAAGGTTCGCGACTTCTGGTCTAATGCTTGTTTGGATATCGCTTTGCGACTTCTGGTCCAAATACTTAGTTTGAACATCGCTTGGATTAAGTTGTTGAATTCCATGGGCCAAGACACGACAAGTCCGAGAACTAATTATGTCTAGACCGAAAACTTCAAGATATGAAAGTTGGAAGTTTTCGCATGGCTTATGTGAACGCGTTCATGAAAGCATAAATTCTACATAGGGTTAATTGAAGGGAGGGAAGCAAAAGAATGAATCAGAGTTATTGTAGTTGAAGAATATGATTTCTGTGTGTGAATGTTCTAAACTTCTTAGAGAATTAGGCTTTACGGAAAAGAGTCTGAATTTGGCTAAGAATTGTGTATGACTATGACTTGAATCGAAAATCACTATCGTGTAATTCTGGTATTTTCCTATGCTCTAGAAGTTAGATAAAATCGTCTATTTATAGTATTTAGAACCACATTGATCTTCCGTAAGTTGCAAAGAAGCTGGAAGGTGGAGAACATGGAACAACTTTCGTAAACTTAGAAAAAGTGATGGTCATGTCCAATACTTCACAACATGGAAGTTCTTATTTTTAATTTTCAAAACAATTTTTTTTTTTCAATTACGAAAAATTACATTAATGTAGTCTTCAAAATATCAGTTGATGATTCAAAATTTTAGAATTAGTAATGATCTAACTTTTAGAAAGAGTTGTCACCCAAGAATAAAACATTTCGCTTCGTTCTAAATATATCACTTGAAGTTATTATACAAATCTAACAATAAGAAAGATTTTTCATGTGTTATATGTGATACATGTGGTAACACATATAATTTACATCTATTTGTAACAACAATTTTTAAAATCATAACTCAGTGATAACAATTGTAATCTAAAACGTTGTATTCATAATAAAAATCCAAATTTATTCACTCTAATTTATTTGAATTCGTAAATAATTTCTAATGAGCATTATTTATTTGTTCTTATAGCCATAATGTCTTTACTTCTAAGTATTTGCATTTGAAAGCGGATCCATTCAATAATACCGTAAATCGTGCCACTTTAGTCTTTTTTGTCATAGAAATCAATCCTAATAATAGTGATCGCTCCACATGTTCTCACTATTTTGTTATTTCTTGAGAAGTGTTGTGGAATCGTCATTTTTCCAAGAAACAAAGAATGGGTACAGTGGCTTCCCAGAAACATCTTCATGTTGATCTTCTCGATTATTACAGCTGCATCACTTTCTGCGAACAATCGATTACCCGATCAACTGCCCTTTCTGCTCATCCACGCAGATCACCACAAAAACATTTCTTCTTCCGACACAGGTAGCAGAATTTTGTTTTGCACCTGAAATTCAATAGTTTGTGTTAGATTTTTTATTACATTTCTATCAATACGAAAGATAAATTGAGTTACATGAAGAAATGGTAGTACATGCATTTCCTATGAGGACAACCTTTAGCACGTTCCATGTAGTGTTGGCAATTGGGGCATTGTCGCAATTCCTCACGTTTCACAACCTCCAGGAAGAGAAGATTGTTTTTTGTCTATAACCTTTCCAAAATTACCTGGTCTATGTATACCACACCGATGGCCGTTATTCCAAGGAACCATGCACCTGAAACAAAATGCATTTTTGCAATTGAGGCAGGTTGATTTCGTAGGATCATCGTCGCACTCGTCCAAAATAAGTTCTGAGTATTGTCGCTCAGGACAATATGTTTTTCTAATAACTAAACCCCCACTGGAAAAAACAGTTGATTGACAAAGAAGTCGACACCATTTCTCGAACTCAACTCTGGTTAGAAGTCGACGATTTGATACTGCATCAAGAGCAACATCACATTTTGTGTGGGGGCGGTTCACTTCTGGGTTGTTGTGGTCAATCACTTTTGCTTTAATGTGCTTGCGAATGCACCTGCACAATATGGGTGAGCGCAAACTAAATCGTACTTTTCATTCAATGGAAGGGTAAGATAACATATTTCACAAGTAAAAGTAGAACATTCTTCATTGGCACAAACTCCTATATTTCTATCATTACTTTCTCAGTTTCTTCACTGCTTGAAAACTCCTCTATTTCTACCGTTACTTTTTCAGTTTTTGCACTGCTTGAAAACTCCTCTATTTCTACCGTTACTTTCTCAGTTTCTTCACTGCTTGAAAACTCCTATATTTATATTGTTTCTCTCTCATTTTCTTCATTGCTTGAAAACACCATTGCTTCCTCTCTTGGTACATCGGGTAGACAGACAAACTCTCTAGTGATGGGATTACAAACATAAAAAGGTTCGTACTTCACCCTCTCATTATAATGAGACCCATTAGACAGATCACCCATTACAAGAACTTGTAAAATTGTAATACAGTAAAACCTCTATATAAGAATATCCATGGGGCCACAAAGATAAATATTCTTATATGGAGGTCCGTCTTAAAAATGATCAATTTTTTTGTGTTCTACATGCACCTAAGAAGAATACATTCATCTGCATAGAAAACACAAAAGTGTATCTAGATAACACAAATACTAATTTAATTTTATTTAGGTCTTGTACATGTATAAATTTGCTAGACATGAACCTAAGAAGAATACATTCATATGCATTAAAATACAAAACTACATAGATATTATAAATATTAGTTTAATTTTGTCTCAAACAACTTTAGATATATACTTTTATATATCTTAAACTCAAATGTATGGAAGAAAAAACCTATATTATTTATATTGTGTAATGTCAATTATTCTTACATATAGAGGTAATTTCATTAAGACGGGACCAGAAATAAATTATGACTTATTGCAATATAGAGGGTATTCTTATATATAACTGGCCCAAATCGGGACTGAAATTTTTTATTCTTATATCCTATATGGGGTATTCCTTTAGCGAGGTTTTACTGTACATGAAAGAAGCAGGGTTTAGTTTCATTATGGTAGCTCTATGAAAAGGTTCCTCTGAAGAATTCTCATCATAATATTCTAAATAACAAAATACCTTGTAGGCATAAATTGAATGATAGGAAAGTATGCTTACCAGAACCACCAGCAGAATCAAGATTGTTGAGGCAGCGATTCAAGTGAGATTGCGAGAATGATCGGTGGCTAACGATTGTATTCCATTTTATAGAGACTAACTTGCAATCTAGAACAGATTCGGTAGGTAAACGTGTTAAAATGTTGAAGATGGTATCTGTTGGAAGCATATGTTGAAGTTCCCCATTCGAAACCTCCAATTTATCTTCAGAGTATTGAATGGATCAATACAAACCCTATCTTCGAGACCAATCAAATCAATCAAAGAAACCGTATGAAATTTCACTCTTCATTTATGGTATCGATATTCGTCGTCAGAAGTTTCTTTAGGGCAAAATTCAAGTTTAGTAGATAGAAAAATAGAAGAGAAAACGGCATGTATATTTACTATTACCAACTAAAGAAGTTTTCTATTCAACTCTCTTGAAAAGGTCACTCCATGTTTGTTCCGAGTTTTCTTTTTGAATAGGCGAGTCAACTCGCCTTTTAGAGTTAACCACACAGGTTAGTTCGTGAGTTAAGGTCGGGTTTAAGAAATGGGTTGTTTGTAACCCGATTGGTTTTAACCCGATTTTAGCATAGTGTAGTACAAAATTAATCCTGCCTTCCAGCATATTGTAGCATAAAATTAACATAGCTTTTCAGCACATTGTAGTACAAAATTAACATTGTGTTCCAGCACAGTGTAGTCCCAAATTAATTGTGTATATAAAATCTCACTACTTTAGATATAAAATGATCTCAGCACATTGTAGCACAAAATTAATTCTGTCTTTCAGCACATTGTAGCACAAAATTAATCTTGTCTTTCAACACATTGTAGCACAAAATTACATTGCTTTTCAGCACAGTGTAGTACCAAATTAATTGGGTATATAAAGTCTCACTACTTTAGATATAAAATGATCTCTTCCGCAACATCATAACCAATTCGGTCAACTTCCGACCATTGGTCAAAAATAGTAACATGGTTGAGCAATGTACTCATACAAAAACAACATTTGGGAATTAAGGAATTTACACTGCCTGCACTCATACATAAATTAACCGCTATTGCATTAAGTCTATGGCACTCAAGCTTGAATTGGAAAACACCATAAACATCCAGAACCTTGAAGATTGTAGAGTATAACCCCTGCAAAAACAAGACATGCGACAAGTTATTTATAAAAGGCTACAAAATCACAAGTAACTGGGAATTTGGGTTCAAGGTACCTTCTTATCAAGTTATTTCATAATAGAACATGTCCCATTAAAATGCCTTCTTAGACAACATTTGGTGTCCTCCAATGATAAACCTGATCCAAAGTTAGCCCAGACAAGACACGAATATAATGGAGCTTTTTGGTTTCCGTTCACGAAGATGCACTAGTAAATGGGGAAGATTAGCTCTTGGCTTTATCAATGTTATACGGATCGCCCGATCCGCCCGAGTTACTCGGTAGTAAC
>JAJJMA010068872.1:0-10814 GCA_023529015.1 Papaver nudicaule
TAATTGGTATTTGGGAAGCTTTGTTTTCATCTTACCTTCACCTAAACTCATCACCATCTTCTGGTTCTCCTCCTATTTCTCCCCCTCGTTCTTCTAATCATCCAATGTCAAGAGCAAAGAACAGAAGACCAGATTCAGTGTTCGTTAATATTAGATACGTTTCTGTTGCTTTTCTCTCATTATTCTTCCTTGTTGACTCTGTAATCTCATCATCTGATGCTCTTAATATTAAAGATCAAGTTGGATTTTCTCTTCAACTAGACATTTTCTCAATTTCTTCTTTGTTTCTTCTTTACTCTGTTGTAGGTTTATTGAGTAATTCTACGAATTTACTTCCAATACCTACATCGATGTTGAATCTAATTGCTGTATTCGGGTTTGGGCAAGAACTTCTGATCTTTTATCTTCAGAAAAAAGATCCAGATGGAATTGAGAATAGATATTTTGATCTTTTACTTGTTCCCATTCTGATTTGTATTCTTAGTACTGTTCTTGAAATGGGTTTGCCTAAATCTAATTTACCAGGTTTGGGTCGTGGGTTTGGCTTAATTCTTCATGGAACATGGTTTATTCAAATGGGTTTTTCGTTTTATACTGATTTAATAGTTCATGGTTGTGGTTTACATGAAACAAGTAGAGGGAATTTCACAGTGAAATGTAAAGGGCATATGGATTCTCATAGAGGGAAAGCAATTGCGACGCTTCAATTCAATTGTCATCTTGCTTTACTTGTGGTTTTGATTGTTGGGGTTTATTCATTTATTGGTAATAAGTTTGGATTTCCTTCTGGTGATTCAAATTACAAGCCTCTTAATGCAGAACTACATCAGTTGGGTAATCAAACTCGGTTTACATTGGATTCTGATGATGAAGAGAGTATGTTGGAAGAAAATGTTGCACAACAGAAGGCGACTCTAACTATTGTTCCCGTCTCATCTGAGGTTAATGGATTTGGAAATCATTAGTGAGGTATTTTTTTGAATTGCTTAGTTTGTAGAATGAGTGGACTTCAACTGATTTACTTGTAATCTATTTTGAATGTAGGAAAGATTGTTCGGTTACTAATTGGATATTTGAAGTATCTTGATTCCAAGCTTAATGATAGTACAGAGTCGACGTATTTGTTGACTATGCATAATTAAACTTTTTTTTGATTTCTTAAGATGCTTTCTTTTAGTTGTTCATGTTATTATTGACTGTTTGTTGCCGCGAAACAAGTACTTAAAAGCAGGTTAAAGATTCTCTTTATTTTATACAATCAATCTAAACAATTCACTCTATGCGGAAGTAGGTTCATGTACACGCCCATCTCTTATTTCGTAGACATTTGTAAGTAGAAGATTGACGACTGGACATCTGGTATTGAACAATGAGTTTGTGCTCTGACCAAAACCATTTAAAATACTAGTTGCATTACTTATCTGCACACTTTTACTTTGTAAATTTATTTTTATGATAATCATAGTTATGGGTGGAGATGATACATCGCATGTATACCTCGAATATCATTTACATACAGTTGCCGCTTTAGGGATCTAGCTCGGATGCTTGGGAACATGACTGCATTTCGTTCTGTGCTGTGCTCAAGCCCTCAAAGATGCCCAATTTCATGTAAACCAACTATTTTCAGGTCCATAGTGCCTGGCGCTGAATAAGTGCTCCAATTCTCTTCTGCAGCGTAATGAAACCTTCCATTTGTTGGTGAAAAAGCATGAGCAAGTACTCCATCACGACCATCAAAGCTGTCCCCATCATCATGATTACCGCAGTGTAATCCAATCACTATATCGGCATGATGAAGAGGATGAACTGCTTCAGTAAATGTAAAATGAGTCACCTCTGCCCATCTTTGCAAAAACACTTAAGCAGGCAGCCTCGAAGTCTTGATATCGGTAACTAGGATGCTAGAGCTGAATCACTAGGTGAGGTGGGATTTAGAAAGTGGCCATTTAGGGATCTTGGGAAGAAGGTATAGTGTGACACAGTGTGGAGAGAGCTGTTTTTACCTCATACACTTATTCTTGCCTGATCTCATGGGAGTTTTTCGGCCGACAATGTCTGGGATCGTACCATCATCTGTTTCACCGCCAGCATCAAAGGTTCCAGTGGCTTTCAGGTGATAATTGTATTGGTAAGTGTTGATTTCTTCTTCTAAAATGTCATCAAATTGGTCAGAATTTTCTGTATGGTTTTTATGGACATCTGCGCACCCAGATTTTTTGAGATAAAGTTTGAGTTCACGCAGGCCTTTAACTGTCTGACCTTTCTGGCGTCGTTCCAAATCTTGTCTGACCTTCCTGGCATTGCTCTAAATATTGTAGGAACTTGAAGCCTTTCAAACTTTTTGTGGACAGAAATGGTGTGGGAAAGGAAGAATGGATACAATATGAAGAGGGGTAGCGGCAGTTTTGGGGTTTGTCATTATGAGCGTCTCTACTATTTATAGACAGTGTAAAAGAAGGAAGAAAGGTTTTGATGATGAGGTACCCTAACTGTCTCTACTATTTATAGTATTCATTTTCATGGTGATCTTGTCAAAATAGTAATTCTTGGAACT
This sequence comes from Papaver nudicaule, assembly GCA_023529015.1. Lineage (NCBI taxonomy): Eukaryota > Viridiplantae > Streptophyta > Magnoliopsida > Ranunculales > Papaveraceae > Papaver > Papaver nudicaule. Next base: position 2,558 of record JAJJMA010068872.1, read on the forward strand.
TAGATGAGTACAACATGGAGATGATTTCAGAAGGACCTCTTTAAAACTATGATTTCAGTGAGACCAGCTGACTGGTCATACATGTGTACAGTCCTTAGCGGTTTACGATTTCAATCTTGTGTCACATAGACTTCTTCAAACCCTTATAACACGGTAAGTCATCAAAGGAGCCAGTAATATTAAGTTTAGATGACTGCATTTTGACTATACCGAAGGATTAGAGAATGATATCATTTCCAGACGAACTGAATTTAAGTGGTCGATGTCTGGGTCCTTTTGTTCATTTGTTTACGTGCTAGTACACTTTGATTAAAACTTCTTTGTCAGAGTTTGTTGTGTATGTCTAGTTTTCTTCTTAATGTATATGCACCTTAGTGAACTTAATACATCAATGATATTATACACCTAGTGATCTCTTCCCCTTTTGTATTGAGGACTGTGTAATATCCTCCAACCATTTATCGAAAATGCTATTCAACACTCACTTTTAGCACTCTCTTTAGCACTCAAGGACACATGTCGCTGAAGTACTAGTATATCGCATTCAGCCAGGACCCATATCACACAGGAACGGGTTCCCCACACATCCCAGATGAAGGGTCTGGATGGTGTGAGTGCTAAGCAGAGTGATGAAGTTGAGTGTCAATAGCAGCACTGACCATTTATTGGTACATTATTTTTGAGTGAAAACATATTTGCCGTTATTTCCTTCCAATTTGGTATATTCATCGTCTTAGAGCATCTCCAACGGAGATATGGTGTGCTATTTATGTGGAAGGGGTTTTAAGACATCCTTAATGTTAAAATCCCTTAAGTTTAGATAAAAAATAAAAATCATCTCCAATGGAATATTACCTTGAGAACTTAATTAGTCCACATGTAGATATTTAATTGGACAAAGAATTCTCTACCCAATAGTTTTTTTTGTTTTAGATTTAAAAAGATCTTCACATCCTCAATCAAATCCTCTAAAGCCTGAGGATCTTCCGTCTTGCTTCTAGCGCCAATTTGATGAAGTTTTAGAAAGCTAAAACGTAGAATTAGCGAATCGAACGGAGATAAACGAGTTGAAACAAGGTAAAACAATAAAGAGCGTAGATAAATTGATTCTAGGTTAAAAACCCACTATTCTCCATAATGCGCAGATTATCGATTAAAATCGTTAATAAAAATATCATGAAGTCTGCCTCTAAACGAAAACCTAAAACACTATTTTATACTAAACGAAACCTCTAGGGAAAGAGATATGGAGAACGAAAACCTAAAACCCTATTTATACTAAAATGAAACCCCCAGGGAAAGAAACTTAAGTCTAAGAACAAAAACGCCCTCCTATAGAGAAAAAGTAGCAAAAATATTCCGAATATAAAACCCCCATCTATAGAGAAACAAAGCTCCACTACGACGAGACTCTTCGTAACTTCTATCATACAATGTCCAATCGTCATAACTTCTGTCACCCATGTACAATGTCCAATCGTCTTTGATCATGGATCATGTCGAGGTGTTGTTTGATATTGACACGACTGTCGTGTTTTATCATGGCAAAGCATATGGAATATTATATGGTGCATTGAACAATGTTTTCGTAAAACCTAGGTTTTGTTTTTGATCGTCGGAAAACAGCAAGAATCTCGTATGTTACATTGAACAACAAGCATTACATTTTAGGATCTTAAAACTACTGGCTTTGTGTTTGATCGTGGCAAAGCAAAAGAGGCGTCAAACGAGACATTAAATGTTGTTTGTTGTTTACCGATCTATATAGTTATTGCTTGGCAAAAAAAAAATAAAATGAAAGAGCTGGATGTGGTCAACAACTTGGAAAAACGATTGGACACTGTACATGGGTGCTAAAAGTTATGAAGACGCTTGTCGGAGTCGAGCGTTGTTTTAATCTGGGGTGGTTGATGCAGGGGCATAATGTACCTTGTTTAGGATGTTTTATATGGGTTTAGGATGTTTTATATGGGTTTTGTTATATTAGGAATATTTTTGCTAGTCTTTTCCTAAAAGGGGCCGTTTCTTTCCTCAGACTTGGGTTTCTTTCCCTAGGGATTTCGTTTTAGTATAAATAGACTTTAGGTTCTCGTTTAGAAACAGAATTTACACTATTTTAATTGACGATTTTATTCGAGTATAATCTGTGGAGTATGGGGAGTAGTGGGATTTTAACCTAGACTCGATTTATCTACGTTCTTTATTGTTCTACCTTGTTTTCAACTCATTTATCTCTGTTAGATTGGCTATTTCTATATTTTAGCTTTCTAAAACTTCATCATTATGTCTGGTAGAAAGATATAACTCGGTTCCTACTTAATTTTATCTTGGGTAATTCATAATCGAACTTGCCAACTTTGTATCATTCGCTGGCTCTTTCTTTCATCCTTGATGTGATTGTTTTGTTTAAGAGCTATGTATTATGAAATTGATTTTTAGGAAATAATTTTGTGTTTTTGAATAACCAGTTTGGTTTTATGCCCGGAAGGTCAACCGCAGAAGCGATCTTTTTGGTAAGACAACTTATGAAGAGATACCGAAGAAAGACCTACATATGGTGTTTATCGACTTGGAGAAATCATATGGCAAGGTACCGAGAAATGTTATATATGGTGGGCCCTTGAGAAGGAGAAAGCTCTCATAAAGTATGTTACCCTCACCAAGGATATGTACGATGGCGCCGTGACCACGGTCCAAGCTTGTGAGAGCGAAATTAGTGACTTTCCTCTCAAGATAGGACTACATCAAGGGTCATCGTTGAGCTCTTACATTTTCGCTTTGGTGATGACGAAAGGAATGTTCAAGGTGCGATTCCTTGGTGCATGCTCTTTGCTGACGATGTGGTGTTGTTGACAAGAGTAGGAAAGGAGTTGATAGGCAGCTGGAGTTGTGGAGACAAACTCTGGAGTTGAAAAAGGCTTTAGACTTAGTAGGACTAAGACCGAGTATATCAGGAGCGATGGGGAGGTCACTTTGGACGGGCAAGTAGTGCTCAGGAAAGACAATTTCGATATTTTGGGTCTATGTTGCAGAGTGATGGCGAGATTGACGAGGATGTTCGTCATAGAGGTGCGGATTCAGTGATGCTAGACCAGAGGATGGGGAGATCACTTTGGACGGGCAAGTAGTGTCCAGGAAGAACAAATTTCGATATTTGGGGTCTATGTTGCAGAATGATGGCGAGATTGGCGAGGATGTTCGTCATAGGATTCAAGCACGGTGGATGAAATGGCGACGCATATGGAATTTTATGTGACAGAAAAGTCCCGCAGAAACTCAAAGGCAAGTTTTATATGACGGCGATTACGCCTGCGATGTTGTATGGTGGGAATGTTGGGCTACAAAACGACAACATGTTCAGAATATGAGTGTGGCAGGAATGTGTATGTTGCAATGGAGTTGCGGACATACAAGACGAGACCGAATTAGGAATGACGCCATACGTGAGAGACTTGGAGTAGCGTCAATTGAAGAGAAACTTATCCAGGTTTGGGCATATAGAGCGAATACCTCTGGGGGCACCAGTGCGCGCTGGAATTGTAAGCGGTGGAGTAATCATCAAGAGAGGCAGAGGTCAGTCGAGATTGACATGGGAAAGGAGATTTGAAAGAATGGAGGATAGCCAAGGAGCTAACCTTGGACAGGACCATAATCTAGGAAGGATGACTGATGATTTTGGGTTTCATTTCCAGCCTACCCAACTTGTTTGGGACTAAAGGCTTGGTTGATGTTGTTGTAGTTGTAATCTTGTGCTTTTGTTGATGGCGGAGAAATAAGTGGGACTTACTTTATGTTGGTTTTCATGGGAACCATGACAACAATGTAACACTGTTTGTTCTCACACGGGTATGCCCGTTTTAGACTAACTAAATCATACCCTTGCCCCATGATAGGAATTTGAACAGAGATGTACCTGCATCACCAACATCAGAAAGCTGGGTTCATCATGTGGTAGCTAAACATCCAGGTGCTGTTGGGTTTCTCGTGATGGGCGTGTTTTTTTTTTTTTTTTTTTAATGAAGATGGATGCTATTATTCTGATTTGTGTTCTAACTCTGACTATATCTCAGTCATCACAGGTAATTGCGTTGAATCTTTGGCTGTTTGTTTTCCTCTAAGAACAGTTGAACTGGGTGTTTGATAGACATAAGAAACTAGGTAACTTTAATTCTGTATGCCTTCCCTCTATTTCGTGAAAACAAGCCGCACTTTTCTATGAGATGCTTGGTAATTTTGCGCTGTAAAACATATACCTACGCTAGCAAAACGCATGCACATATTAAGCAAACACGGTCTGTTTACATTGCATCTAAATTGGTTTTGCTGGGTAGTTGAAAGATCAAAAGACAAGGTTGATTGACATCGTATGTTTTTGAAAATGAACAAAAGCAAGACTGGAAGGGGCTGCATGGAACCCTATCAGATGGCCTTGACTTGTGCAGTGTATGAAATCGCAGTCATTTGTGGTCAGTTGACTGCATGTTGCTGGTATTGTCCACATCTTACATTTTCCAGTATTCTTGTGTATGACCATGTCAATCAATCTTATATCAGAAAACATGACAAATATGTGGATATCTGTCATATTTATCATTATATGCAAGCCACCTTTTGTTTTTGCATATTCTCTTATTATGGTAGTTTCAATGTTAGTTTTTAGTTGAGGTCTGGTGTACATTTTTCCATTGAAATTGGGATTGTATGGTACTTGTGAGAAACTTGAAATAATGTGGGTGCTGGTAGCCTGGTACTTGGTCAATCTTATGTGTTAATGACCCTGACAGTACATACAGTAGTAGTGCAGTGACCGAGTTCTCTATTGTTCAAGTATTTTGTTATTAAGATGCCAAATGCTTATGATTTAGGGTGGAACTGGGGGGTAAAAAATCAAAAGACTAGGCCTGAAACCGTTAAGCTCATTTGGTTTTGTGATCTTCCTGACATTGAATATTAAAGTAGTCACCATGTTACAAAATCAGTATTGTAGATAAAGAATCCATGTGCTGAGCACATTCTTCAAAACCATTGATTCAGGCATCTCATGACTGATGATTGCCAAATGGTACTTCAGTAAAGAGAATCTATTTTGTTTTCCTTCGGCAACATGTATCATTTGCCTGAAAATGATATTCCTGACGCATTACTCCAATTTTTTCTCCAGCTACAACATCAAACTGGAACTATGGATTGCTCCCACAGACATGGGAAGACCCAACGGTAGCTAATTCTGAAGTTGATGGCACATTCGGAGATATAACAATCCAGGTATGCCGAATCTTTGGTTTACTCTGAATATTGGGAGCTTTTACAAGTCATCTGTTTGGCTTGTGGTTCAATTTGCAGTTGATGTTGTTGAAATTGGGGGTAAGCAAGGTACAATTGGCGAGATTCTTAAAGTCAAGCCTTTAGGTGCTTTGGCTATGATTGACGAGGGAGAACTCTGACTGGAAAATTATTGCAATTTCGTTGGCTGACCTAAGAGCTTCACTCGTCAGTGATGTTGGGAAACATTTCCCCGGTATATTGTCTTGCTCATACTTTCTAAAATTGAGTTTTCTATGCAAGCCGACAAGTTTTTGTCAAATTTTATGAATTACATGTCAAGCTGAATTTGGAGTTCATGATAGAAACTGAGACATGACAAAAGATACTAGTGACTAAAGTTATAAATAATCACCTTAGTGGTGAAGGAGAGCGTATTAACTAATTGTGTGAATTACTTGAGCACGGATCATCAGGACAAACGAAAATCAGTGGTAATATTGTGGGATGTACTATTTCGTATCTTGATTGGTCCTTCAGCAGAGTTGATGTGGGAATTGGAAAATGACAGTCTTGGTTTGATGTCTTCTCAATTATAAAGAGCCTGCTTTCAAAAGATGAAGCACCAGTTATGTGCACTTGGATAATTTACTATGAAACAGTTGACGGATTCATTTAATTTGGTATCTATTTCAGGGCACTCTCACTGCTATTCGAGACTGGTTTAGACACAACAAGATCCCAGATGGAATGCCTGCCAATAAGTTTGGACTTGGAAACAAAGCAGCCAAGAAGGTACTTCTATATTTAATCTACTAGGGTTCTATATTTAGTCTACTAGGATTCTTAGACTATTGATTGACTAGATATATGCACCTGCTATAATTCCTTGTGCAATTCAGAAACAAGTAGTATAGAATAGGCTGTGATCGCTAACCTGTGTTGGATATTTATATTAGCTCGAAATAAGAAGAGAAAAGTGACATCTGAAATCAAACCAGTAATCTATTATGCTCAGTATTTAAAGTTTAAACACATCAGAACATGACTAAAAACACCAAGTCCTACAAAAATTTCTCCAATTTTCTCTACACAACCTTTCAACCTTTTCAGCTGCATTATAGTTTGTTTTATATTTCCTTTGTGTATAGTTTGCTTTGAGCTCATTTCCGGACGATGCCTAAAAAAAGTTAAAAATATCAAGATTTGAATATTACAACTACCCCAATGTCAAGTGAGAGGTTTAAATTCCTGAGAGTACCACACCTGCAGATATACACCGCTGGAATGTTTAATACGAACTCGACCATTGCTAGCTCTTTCAACAGTAAATGTTTCTCTCAAAGACGGTGATCCTGATGTTGCAGTGACAGAGTCTCCTTGTCCGGTACAGGACAGAAATTGGCCTGTTAGAGTACGAAACTGATAATCTGATTGAGATACCCTCCATAACTGCAACAAAAAGGAGTTGCATGATCTCACTGTGGGAAACATGACTAGTAGCCACTTAGAGGATACCTTGTAGCTATCTCCAACCATGCCATTCTCATTCTGAATGGGTTGAATGCAGTTTGTGGAGATAATGAAAAACCGAAGCAAAAGTGACGCACTCAAATATGCAAGGACTTAGCTCCATTTGCTCCTCTGCACTTGGCTGAGATTCAGAAGATAGTGACTTTCTGTTATAGACTGGCCGACTTGTATTTTGAGCTGCTTTTAGGCCCACTGGGAAAGATCATCCGAGGAAATGACGGAGCAATTTTGCAGTCTTAGGACACTCAAGGTCAAGGAAGAGTCCATTGAGTGTGGCGATATCAGCAGACTGGAAAACCATGAAGCAAGTAGAAGGCGACTATATCAAAACCCTAATATGGCATCTAAACTGGAACGGAAGGAGTAACATTTTTGACAATTGAAGCTTTAATTATTTTTCTTAAATATTTTTTAGATTTTTTTTATTAGTATTTTTTAAAACTCATTTTTTCATTATTTTTATTAGGAAATAAAAAGATAGTATGCCAGAATCAATCATCCAGAAGTTCGTTCAGGTTTAATCATCCAGAATTTTATATTTCCTTATGAGTTGTGTGAGTCCAGGGCTTCAAGGAAAAATGAAGCCCTTCTATAATTGCCTCCACATAGCATTTTGGTTCTCCCCCTATGTAATTTTTTTAATACCAAATTTACCCATTATGTTTAGTGTTTAATTAGTCTTAAGCTGGGGCTGATTTCGGCTTAAAACCAAAGCCACTCTCTTAAAAAACAATTCCACTCACTGCAACAAGACCACCACCACCGTAACCGCCGTCGCCGCCTACATACCACCATCTTCTTCCACCACCGCCGCCAAAAGACAACATAACAAAAATAAAAATGTGAAATTGAGGTGATGTCTTAAAGATTAGAGAAGGACTCGAATCAACAGTAAGCTATAGATTGGATGGATTTTCACCAAAGTTCAAAGGAGTTTCGAATACAGCAAGGTCCAAAAAGAACAAAGAACAATGATGTTGGGTTCAGTGTTCATCAAAGAAAATATGGATGATTTTGAGCTCTGAATGGTGTTTGTTCATTGTTGTTTGAATGAATGAGTAATGCTGCAGGGACGGAGCAATTCAGAATGCAGAGAAAACCAAATTAAACTCATTAAAACTTAACAAAGAAAGCGCACATAACTTGTTTGAGGAAATGCCAGAAACAGGATGTTGCTGCCATGGTCGTTGTGGTGTCGCTGTGTACAATTGGGTTAAGAAATTGAATGATTATCAATGATTGGTTAGAGTCTTGGTACGAGTAAGAAGAATGGATTAGAAGCAGAATTGGAATTTGAGATGGATTCAAGCCAAGAAATAGCAAGAAAGGGGTACTGAAATGAGAGGTCGTTGTTGCTGGCTAGTTTACCATCAGCAGAACACTGATAGCGGGAGAAAGAAACCTTGTCACTAGTTCAAGTGAATTTTGTTTGTTGCCCACTTGCCCTACCAGCTAAACAGTC